>OX596276.1:42743691-42853691 GCA_951394225.1 Harpalus rufipes | reverse complement strand
ATAATACAAAAATATATTTGACAAAGTTTTACTATTTTGTAGCACCCTAAAACAAGCTTATTTACTCATTTCTTAAGTTGGAACAATAATTAATAATAATAATAACGTTACTTGAAATCCATATTTGATTTTTAAATGCCCATATTTTCACGTTTCACTGATATAAGAATCATTCTGTTTTAAACTTAATTTACAATGAAATACATAGCTGTTTTCTAAATTGTGAATTCATTATTACTAATTAGTAATATTGTATTTATTCAAATATTCCATTATATTGTTTATGTATTTAATTTTAAATTATCATAATACTTGTAGGTATCGTATCAACAATGACCTAATATTATAATATTTATTTGCAATTAAATAAATTTTATTGAATAATTTGGTTTTCATTTCATTTTCATACTAATATCTTTCCCTATTTCCCTCATATGCATTCACTGAAATACGATAGGTAATAAGCTGAAGCATGTTTATGTTGGTTTGTAAATTATATAATCGGCAAGAGATTACCTAAACAAAACACCAAATTAATTATAATAAATTAATTACTATTATATCTGAAAATTATTTTCAATTTTCAGATAGCAAAACAATAAAGATATATCGCCATTATCGAAATTTGCGAATAGAAACAGACTGGCACACTCAGAAAGAGAAAGAGATGGTTCACATATTTGGAAGTAGATTTGAAAGTCATGGGGATACAGGGATGGAAGGACATGGTTGATAGGAAAGTTTTTAAACATAGTCTTTGTAACGTCACGCCAAGAGCTAAAAATGGCGGGAAAAGATACGTGAATCCACTATTTTCACGTTCAATGCGAGAACCGAAAACTTCTATTATTTTGCAATTGAGCACATAAATAGCTATTAACAATGAAGATATTTGGGTAAGTCCGGGAGAGTTGACCCACATTTCTAAAAATCGAGCCATTTCCCTAACCTTTTATTCCTTATGCTATCTTTTCGTGTCTTCCTCTACATCAATCTCAATATTTTAGTCTCTGCCACATTCATTTTCTTTTCATTGATACTGAGATCTGTCAATTTGATTTATCTGAATATATTAGCAGTTTCCATGATTTATTAAATTTAATATCTTCATAATTCTTTCACTCTATATCTATTGAAAATGAAGTATAAAATGCAATCAAATCGTATAGAGAATAATATATACTTCCGGTGGACCAATTATAAACAAAATCTAATCACGTCTGCATATGGAATTATAATTTTTAGAATAGTGGTATTGGAGTTATGCGATCCGAAACGATCGTCACAGACACACACACACATACGCACACACACATACACACACACACAACCAGCCCCCCCTCCCCATACGCGCACACACACACACACACACACACACACACACTCATCATCGTATAAATAGTAAATTCGTATTCCAGGACCTCTAAAACGTGCTTATTCATTAGAAACTCACTATCGAATTTTTTGACCAAAGAGAATACCTTCCTTAAAGGTGACGGAAGGTAAAAACAAAAAAAAGTCATATATTTCTGCCAACCAAATCTTCCGGGTGAGATGGCTTCACCTGGCGGGTAAGATCACTTAACAAAATAAATTATTTTTACATACGAGTATTAACTAATAACGTATAGGTTTTCTATTCAGTAATTATTTTCCACACAAGTCACACAAGTTAGAGAATTTCATTCAATTTTCATGGATCTATTTTTTTTTTTACAAAAAACGCACCGAATCTAACATTCCGTTTTCTTAGTGCACTGATAATCTTCATCACAACTCATACACTCATTGTCGTTCATATTTATTTCGGAATCATCGTTTTCACAAATGTTCATTTTTTTTTACTTCTTCTTTTTGTTTTTAATTATATTCTTCTTTTTACATTTCATATTTTTCGCTTTCAAAGTTCAGTTTTAAGTTTCCCTCTACCCACTATCCCAAATGGTCTGGTGAGATGAGCCGTGTTCCTTCGGGCTGTGATTCACAATCAAAAGCATCAAAGTGATCATGATTAAGAAGAAGTATGTTTTCTCATATTCGTTATCCCCACTTTCTCATTTTGTGATCACTAGACAACCGTCCCCTTTCCCTTCTGAATCATCCTTTTTCAGTGATCAAGCAGATTCATTTCAGAACAAATTTAAGTGGCTAACGACAATAGGTTTTCGGTTTTCGAGCGTAAAAAATATATCAATGTGGGGTTTGTTGCATCAAAGGAAATATGATTTTCCTACAAAATAATGTAATGACTCACCATATTTTTGAAAACAAAGAAAATATGTTACATAAAAGATTTGTTTTAAGGAAACATACTTCATATATTACCAAGAACATTTTTCTTATATTTCTATATGATCCATTTTTAATATGCTGACTATAAGACACGACAGTAGATTATTTATAAAATAAAATAAATTAGTTTGTATTGGTGTGTTTATGATATTTGACGCTAGATGGTGTTTATACTATTTAAGCTGTTTTCTTGATATAATTTTGAAATCATGATTCAAAAGGATCACGATTAAACTAATCAGGATTCACAAAATCAAAATCACAGTTAGAAGGAACACGGCTATGGTTCACAGCTATACGACACGTACAGCAAAACTACAATAACTTTAAGTTAAACTGTTACAATGAACCTCTTTCTGCTTGAGAAGTTATATTAATTATAAAAATATATTACAATGTATGAAGACAATGCCAAAAAGATTGCAAACAAAATTTTCTCAAGGGGTATCAAAAAATTTCAAGTAATAACTTACTTGTTCATTTATTGAAAGAAACGACATAGGTAAGTAAAATTTACCGACTGACTAAATGTACTACCCATATGTAAAAACATACGTTAACATCGTTCTACTATTATTTGAATTTTGGTACAAAAGTCATCTCACCCGGAAAGCCATATATCCCGAGCTTATCCTATATTAAATAAATATTTGGTGACAATCTTAAATAAAATATTTAAGTTTTTGCATAAATCATATAAAATGATACTAGTCGTTGCTTATTTGTTGTTCTATTTTTTGAATCTGGCACTAATTAATTTGTAGTACATTTCTACTTAGTTAATATGTAGTTCTATATCATTTCAAATAAATAAGTTAGCAATAGTGGTCTGAATAAAAACATCCCATATTTGAAAATTGACCCTATATCACGTATTTCTTTAACCTCAAAGACTTTTCCCGCATTCTTATTCTTGTAACATAAGGAATCCTCCACCTCCTCCAAACGACCTTATACTTCCTCATTTGAATATCAACTGCTTCCCATATGGGACGCCTCTGCTGATCTGCTACACCACAACCTCTTCCTGCATTCTTTCGCCCATTCTTGAGGCAGCGAGTGTGGTGTTGTATCTTTTTAAGGGACAGTGTGGTATGCGTGTTCGCAATGCGCCACCCTGCCACGTGACCGGCTCCCCCGAGGGCCGGGTTATCGACTTCCGGTAAACATGGGCGTACACGAGGGGACAAGTCTGAGATGACGGTCACACCCTGCCTAATTACCACCAGTCAATTGGATAGGAAGCTTACTAACGGAGTTTACTATGGAAATGGAATTGTTTCTTAGGTAGTGCTGAACAGCTGTTTCGTACATGGAATTTTAATAGTTGCAAGGGCTTTTACGATCAAAGAATTTTAACTATTTCTAGCCACTTTTTTTTACAAAATAATGCTTGAACAAATTCTTCTTTATGTGCAATATAAGGGTCATGCTAGAATTAGCGATAATAAGAAAATTAGGTAGGCCGGTAGGCGTAGAATACAAAATTTACACTATCATTTAAACGGTCATTTATAACTAAGTCATTTGAAATTAAGTTAGAACTTAGTTAATCAATGTTTTAATGTATCGATATGAATGAATGAAAATATGGAATTAAGTAGACATATTTTCGAATCATAATAATAATATGATAGTTTTTAAGTTTCCCAGTAATTAATTTGACCACATTACCAGTTTTTAAGCAACCAAAAATTAATTTAACAGCTTTTTACAGTTTTTAAATGTCCCAGAAATTAGTTTGACAGCATATCAAGAGAAGATTGCTTAGGGATTTTTTAAGAACAGAAAGAAAAATCTGATGTGGCCAGCACAATGCCTTCCGTCAATCCTATGTATTATGCATAAATTCCATACATAAATTTTCTTGCAAAAGATTCTACATTTCCAGTAAAATTATTTCATAAACAATCTATGCCAATTGCACTTGACACTGACATCTTCTTCTTCTTCTTTAGCATTTGCCATTCGTTAGGGGTCGCTATTTTTGATTTTCTTCCTCCACTCATTTTTGTTTTGCGTGTCGTTCTCATTCGGTTCCTTTTCTTTCAAGTCTTCCGCAATACAGTCCTTTCATCTTATCTTTAGTCTTCCTCTGCTTCTTCAACCTTTTATTACTAAGCTATTCATTCTTCTTCCAATATATTCTTCATCTTTCCTCATGACATATTCAAACCAATGTAATCGTCTCTCTTGTATAATTCTAGAAACTTCTAACACTAGAGTTATTACCCTTATTCTTTTATTCGTTACCGTATCTTTCCACGTCTTCCCCAATATCTATCTCAACATCCTTATCTCTGCCACATTCATTTACTTGTCAGTGATACTTACATCTGTCAATTTGAATTATGTGAACATATTAGCAGTTTCCATGGTTAGCATAGCTGACTGATTTATGAAATTTAATATCTTTATAATTCTTTAACTCTATTGAATATGAAGTATAAAATGCAATCAAATCGTATAGAGAATAATATATTTAAGTTATAATAACTTTAAATGTCAATAAACGATATTGAACTGTTACAATCTTCAAATGAGGATACTTCCGGTTGACCAATTATAACCAAAATCTAATTACCTCTTCTTCTGGGTGTAAGCTTGAGGAACATGAAAAAATTATAATTTTTGGAATCGTATTGAACTTATGCGATCCGAAACTTTTGTCACACATCCACAGACACACATACATACATACATCATCGTAAAAATGGTAAAATCGTATTATATGGACCCTAAAACGTGCTTATTCACCAAAAACTCATCATTGAATTTTTTGACCAAAGACAATACCTTCCTTACCTACCTAAAGGTGACGGAAGGTAAAAACTGGTAAAGTTTATTATTGTTACTACTTTAAGTGAACATGTTTATGATACAAATCTAAAAAATATGAACCATACTTATGCTTTCAGTGCCGGGACCTATGAAATTCTGATACTTTTTCGGGTTGTTGGGCCGTGGTCTACAAGGTGCTTTACAACCTAACGTTTCACCTAACATCGTGTTAGGCATTTTCAGAGGATTTGTCTAAATTTAAGATAGTTTTTACCTTTTTTGACGGGTGACAGATGATAAGAATTGACATTATCATCTGTCACCCGTCAAAAAAGGTAAAAAGTATCTTTAGTCAAATCCACTGAAGATGTCTAACATAATGTTAGGCGAAACGATAGGTTGTAAAGCACCTTTTAGACCACGGTCCAACATCCGGAAAAAGAATCAGACTTTCATGTGTTTTATTCTCAAAAATCTAGCATGAGAGTGATAATAAATATAATCTGCTTGAAATTTGTTGCATGGAGGTGTACCTACTGAAAACCTAAGAAAATAATGTTAAAAAAAATTAATAAGTTTCATTAATTTCATTTTATTTTTATTTTTTATTTTGTTGTATGAACAAAAATCCGACAGCAAATCTCATAAAAGGGAAAACGAAAAAAGATTACGGGACTTTTTATTTTTATGCCTACAATAAATTGGGATCGCGTGGCTGAATGCGTTATACGGACCGGACTAGATAAAATCGAGCCGAAGTCAACGTAAAAAGTATTTCAAATTTAAAAGTTACCAGTTACCCCCGTGGTGTTCTTTTCACGACGACTTTGCGTATTAAGGCGAAATGAAATTGTTTGATTTTTATATATAAACCATTTCAGAAATTCAAAGCGCATGCGCCAAGTGTTAAACTACAACAAAGTATTAGTGCCATTTACCATATACTCATCTTTCTTTATATGAAAGTTCTTGTCTTTTTATTTTCCGTCATTTTAGATAAGGAAGGTAATGTCTTTGGTCAAAACATTCGGTGGTGCGTTTTTAATCAATAAACACGTTTTAGGGTCCCTAGAATACGATTTTACTAGTGTGTGCGTGCGTGCTTGCACGCGTGCGTGCGTGTGTGTGTGCTTTCATAAATCAGCCAGCTATTCTAATTGACAGATATCAGTGTTAAATGCAATTTACATAGCATATATTTTATTCGTGTTATAATTTTATTAGATATACAGAATCTTTTTAAAGGAACTTTTGGTATGGGATTTGGATTTGTACAGAATACCTGTGCTGGTCACATCAGATTTTTTTGTTGGTTTCGTTTTTCAAATAATTATGATGGGTATTAAATTTCTGGTCCCCAAAATACTGTTTATTTAAAATGTTTTGTCTGGTTTGGAAAATAAAAAGTGAGGTTAAGTATAGTTTATAATATTTATATATATTTTATAATTAATGGTTGAATATACCTCACTTTTTTACATACTAAAATAAGTTTTTATTTATAAAATAAGAATTTAAACCATACCTTCAACTCAAATTCATTTTAACAACTCCTGTGTAGTTCTAAAATTTAAAACTATATGCTGGGGTTGCATGTAAATTTGAAATGCCGTCATTTAACGGCACTAACTTTTTAGTTTAAAAAGTAAATGTCGAGGTCGCTCAAATTTGTAAAATGGTTTATTAGGTACTTCAAAAATATACTTGATCAAATACTGTTTCTTGAAGAACCTCTGCTCTGTCTGCCTAGACCGTAAAAATTATTAAACATTGTTGAACTGAAGCTGAAATATTAGATTTGTATTGGATTTTATTATTTTGAAAGTGTAGTAAATTAATGCATAGATAAAACATCATTTATTTTGTTTTGGAAATATAACCCTGTTTATTCGCCCTCAAAAGTGGGCGCAATTTGACTTTTATCGCCCAAGAGCCTATAAAGTTGCTAAACAACAGCTATTCAAGCATGTCAAAATCGTGGTTTATGGATAAATGTCAGATAACATAAACATAACAAATTCGATAAATCACATTTTTTGAACACCGCCACGTATATTTTCGTATTCTTTCTCGTGTCTTTTGACTTTCGCGGAAGCAACCTAAAATTTATTCGATATTTTTTTGGAATAATTGATATCTTTCATTTTCATTTGACAAGTAAATTAAAATTGTTTATAACAAACAATGTAGTAACACCAACAAAATACATAGAAACCACAGCATACTTAAAATCACAACACCAGCACATTGATCACGAATATACAAATATAGCTATTGAATCCTTGAATTTCGAGATCCAAAATACAACGGCATAATTAAGATTATAGCACTCGGGAAATTTCCGTATTGAGCGTGAAATTTTTAATCGAGGCGCAGCCAAGATTAAAAGTCTACTATTTTGTATTTTTCCTACCTTAAATGAATGTTGAAATAAATAACTTTACCAAACAGAATTAAGAAAAAAGATTTCATCACAGTAAAAGTGCGCTGAAAATCTACTCGTAACATTTCGTCTAAAATATTTAAGGAATATACTTTAAAAACGAAAATAGCTTAAATTTTGTACAAAATTTCACTTATTTATACTGTGGTCGTTTACTATTTATTTTGGATAATGGATATAAACCCGAATTATCCACAAAATATTAAACTTTACAATTACAATGATTTCCAAACACAAAAAAGCTAGATGTGCTCAGAAACGTCAACTTGACAGGAATAAATATTTCTTCGTTTACTAATCAGTTGACATTTTGTGATGTTACCAGTAATATTGCATATTCGTGCGTCATTATTACGCGTTAGTTCATGAGCCATTATTTAAAAAGAAAAATCAGCAAAATGTATTCTGTGAACAAACAAAAATATGTATACGTATTTATTATTTTTCTTATATGTATAAAGAAAAACAACAAATGTTGTGACATACCTTATTATCTAAATTTAATACTCAAGCCGTGTTTTTAGAATTCCTATAAAAGTATTAAAAATAAATAGATATGAATTATTTATTTTCCAAGTATATTCAAACCATAATATTTCAATTTTAATACTTACCTATAACAAATAAATATTTGTATTAAAATATATCCGATTAAACAGAAATATTCCATTAATCCCCAAATTCCTTTGTAATCTCAAATATTGAATATATACATATATTTCAAATGTTATTTCCACAATTCAAATGAAGATGACTTGTAATTTCTTTTCCACCCACACTTACTTGCCTTGATAGCTTGAGTATATAAATAAAACATTTTCATTTTTCTTTCCCCTTATCTACGTATTTGTACGCCCCTGCGTTAAAGGGAAACAAACAATAAAAACAAAATCTGAGCCCTTTAGACAGGAGGAGTGAAAAATAAGACGTCTTATCAAATGTACTCTTCTGAGTCATTAATTTTTATTTTATTTCTCTAAGGATTTACAGTATTTCTACTTTATGTCTACATCGTGATATGACTTTCAACACGCATAGGTAGAGCAGACCGCAAGGAAGGATCAAGTGGCCAGTGGCCAGAACAGAAGCACGTCATCGTGAGGCCACGCATCAAAAAGCGGAAAGCTCGGGCAGTAATGGACCCATTACAACGCCTTTATCAATTAACTAATTACAGGGAGTGAGGTGGTAAGAGGATAGTGACAGTTAAGAGATAGGATATTGTTAAAGAGGTGACTTCCTACGTGTTTTGGGTAATTGGATTAATTTCGCAGATAAATTTAATTTTGATAACATTTCTCACAGGCATGTGTATGGAACATCATAACAGAATAGTCCAGTGGAGAATTAACATAATAAGCACGGGATCACACCATAAAATTAAAAACAAATGTTTCAAAAATTTATTATTTAGAAAATCTGAAATATCCGCCACTCCGCAAATCATCTTTTTTATTAAAACTTCTTTCCACAACCCTATGTACACGTAAATTGCAAGTTTATCCATTGTTATGATGTTACAATTACCAATATGTTCTGCGCTCTATCATAATTTATATATTTATTTATTTACTTATATGTACATTTTTTTTTGCCATTGAGAATTATTTTTTGTCAATATATATATATTTTAATACGTCAACTCTGTATTCAAGAGAAGTGTGTCTTCAATAGGTGTCCCAAAAAAAAGGCAGTCATTGCATACCTAGCCTATGCTCCAACCTTGGATAGCACGTAGAGGAAAAAAGTAATACGAGTATAGCTGGGTTGGGTAGCAACATGCCTGTCCAATATGTAAGTATTCCCTTATAATACATCATATACAAACAAAATAAAATCACGTTTAACACGTATACTACACACTATTATTTTTTGACATATGCCAAAAATGTCGATTTGATGAATTCATGATTACCAAAGTAACTAGTGTTAAAAGTAACAGTGATCTGTCACTTTTAACTCTGGTGTCGTGAAATGACATTTTTAACCTTAAAAATAAACATTAAAAAGCCTACTTTTAATATATTTGTAGAATAATAGTAATGTGTTATTAGGATTAAAAGTGGTTCTTTATGTGGCGAGCGTGGAAGTTTGCACGACGAGAGAAGCGAGTCGGACAATTGCACGCGAGGCACACAAAGGCACTTTTACTCCGAATGATACATATTTTTTCTTCATTCGTAGATAGTTAAAGAAAAATATCTACTATTGACGTTACATTTTACGTAAATTACGTTTGCAATTTCAATTGCCCTGGGATACTTATTTGTTCACTTTTTGTTGTAAACATTGAAGTGAAAACTTTCATGTTTTGACGTTTAAATAAAAACTGTGCAATTTTATATCCTCCTTGTGTGCATGCCGGAATTTTAAGTATTATAATCTACGCCCCCAGAAGTTGTTCAATTGGATGGAAATTTAACAATGTGACTGAAAGATATGTCCAGGAATCACTGCAAAACAATATAAACTTTTCTTATCACTTTCATTCTAAGTATTCTCATGTTCATTACCGCCCCTGTAATGGGGTATTCCAGTGTAGTAAAATTTAAAAGAAAAAATATTATAATGTGGACCGAATTCTGAAAAATAAACTCAAAATTGTTTTATTTAATATGATTTTCCATGTTTTATTTTAGCGCGGAAAAGATTACACGTGGTGTATGACGTCCATTCGTTCTATGACGTATGTAATGACGTACTTGTCTGCTTGTGGAAACAGAAGAAGCAGTGCGTTCATCATTGATGCTTTCTCGTTTCTCAGCTGATCTTTGTTTGTGTTTCTTGCTAGTTTTGATATTTTGCTGTAAGAATGACAGCAACCAAATTCTTAACTAATAATACTTTAATATAGTTATAACTAAAATCCAGGGATAACAAAAATAAAACAAATGAAAGTCATCCAAAACAAAATAGCATCTGACACTGTGAACAAACCAAATCCCCTACCCCTTACTCGCTCCAAGCCAAGCGACTAACAGCTGTAGTCTACGACATGAAACGAATTGACGTCATACCATATAATTCAAATTTTAAGCATAATTCAAAAATTCATATCTCGCGGAAATGACACAATAAAAAACTCAAATTTTCACATTTGTATTTCAAATTTATTGAAGTTTCAGAAAAAAAATAAAAAAAGATTATTAGAATACCCCATTGTAATTTGTAAGTCTGCTATTCTTTAATATGTTATTTCCTCAAAAGTAAATTCTGTTTATATACAATACATAAGTTATTTATTTAAATTTGACAGCTATTGATGGTATTTAGTAACTTTATTCTTAGGTTACCTAGAGTGTTATAGTGACATTTAGGGCGATATTACAGGTTCTTTTTTATACAAATTACTTCTTATTCGTTGATTCTGTATAGTTTCTATGGATATTTATTTATTTTATATCTACCTTGTGAATCAAGTCACAAAATATGCTACTTTTATGACGTTTGAAGAAAAACAACTTTTAGCGTGCTCTGAAAAAACTTTTTATTCTCAAAATGTGAACTGACAAACATTTTCCACGATCGTAGAAAAAGGTATTAGATGTATACAGGTTTATTGACATAAAACTTGCCATGTTAGATAGCAAATTGCCTGACCAATTATAGCTGCAGTTCTCATTTTTCTAGAAAATACCGCCGCACAAAAGTTTTAGGACAGAGGCACCAATGTGACAGCCAACTGTTTTATTCAATGACAAGTGCAGTATATTATTTCGGTTACGATAAAGAAGACGAAAAGCACAAACTGGATGCGTAACACAAGAAGCTAGTTAAGTAGTTACAAATGTTTCTACGAGCAAAAAGATGAAATGTAATTTTTACTTACGACGCGGGTAAATATATATTTCCTAAACAGTTTCTACTTCAATGGATGCGATACTTTACAATCGAAACCGAACCTTTTATTTAATTATACTTTACTGATACCTATTTAATTTTTATTTATTTGTTTTTCAAAAAATTCTAAATTAAAACGTGTGAACCGAATCTAACATATTCTATATTAAAATAATCAATTACTATGTTTCTCTTGTAGTCCCTTTCTTAAGATTATTTATATATTCCTAGAATGCTTTTATGCGGAATACTATTTGCAGTGTGAACACGAATAATAATTTCCTTGTCATTTAACAGAAAGCAATGAGACAAGACACGTTCCACTACATCGTATACATAAGAAACAGCTATTTTCCTAAAATAACTATCTGTCTCCGAAATATACAATATAAATTAAATTAGTGTAACATTTGTTTAAATTGAAACATAAACATAACAAGAACCGAAAGTTGCAAGGAAAGGGCTTCTTGTTAGCTGTGCAGTGCATAAACATAGATAAGTTAAATCATTGGACAGCAGAAAATTCTCTTTCCAAAATTGTAACGTTCCACTACAGTACAGTGTCCACTGTCCATACAAAAAATACAATTCCAACATCAAAAACCTTCGAAATCCAACAGTTATAAAAAATTGGTACATTCGACAAACAAAAAAGCATGAAAAGTGTCGCTTTCCTAATATCTAGTAAACTATGCATTTTTCACAAAAGAAAATAAAAATAGAACCAAATTCTTCCTTAAAATTGCCTTCTAACGGGGCAATTTTAATTAAAACAAGGTCAAGTTAATTGTGTGAACAAGAGAATCCGTGGTATAAACGTTTAATATGTTTTTTACCTTCCGTCACCTTTAGGTCAGGAAGGCATTGTCTTGGTCAACAAATTTGATGGTGAGTTTTCAATGAATAAGCACGGTTTAGGGTCCCTAGAATACAATTTTACTATTTTTACGATAATGTCTGTATGTACGTGTGTGTGTGTGTATGTGTATGTGTGTGTGACGATTTTGTCGGATCGAATAACTCCAATACTACAATTCAAAAAATTACAGTTTTTCGTATTCCTCTTACAGACGTGATTAGATTTTGTTTATAATTGGTCAATCGGAAGTACCCTCATTTTGAAGATTTTAACAGTTTTCTCGAAAAAACGCTGTTAAATAACACTTTTTCACATTTAATATTATTATAATTATTAAAGAATATTTTATTCTCTATACGATTTGATTGCATTTTATGCTACATATGCAATGGATTTAGAGTTAAATAAATTAAATTTCATAAAGCAACCAGCTATGCTATAACAAAGGAAACAGTTAGGTACTATATTAAGAAAATTCTGATTGACAGATGTTAGCACGACAGTTTCAAGTGAAATTAATATACGAGCCCAAACTCATAATAATTCGGCTATTTTGCATTATCAACAAATTATAAAATGTACATAAATGGTTAGAAATTTCTACAAAATTCTTTCGGCTTCTTTAAATATAGACTTAAAACTTTTAAAAAACTGTGGGCCAAATGACTGGTGATAATAGTTCAACCGACATTTTAAGGGTCATCTTCTAGTTCAGATTTAGCTTGTACTGCGACCCTTTACTTTTAGCACAATAAAAAACAACTTCGTAAAAATCTAATGCACGCAGTAAAACCTATCTTGAAAGACATATTGGGCAATATTCACAGGAAAATGTACAGGGCTTGCTTAGGGATACAATGCCTAATAGAATTAAAGCTCGTGTTACTAAAACAAAAGTTTTATTTATTGCAGTATAGGAGCCCTGCGCGCTAAAAGAATTGGCCTACATCCTTTTTCTTAACTTACAAGGTAACATACATTTATTAACGATAATAACGCGTTTTATTTAGGCAATAAATAATAAATTAATTCTAATACCCAAAAGTATGACTAATAATCGAATAAGTGCGAACAATAAATTAAATAATATACAGGGTGATGACCGGCATAGCCGAACATGTCTAACGGTTTATTGTCATGTTAGGGTAATTTATTTTTATTAGGTGTTATTTCTAATTTCTGTTCCAAATATATGTTAATATAAATTGATATTTGTTCACTTGAAATTACAAATAATAATAAAAATAAATTAATCTAGCTTGACAAATAAATCGTGAACATTTGTTAATTTTTTGTTTCAATTTCATGGCTATAGCTATTTTTGGGGTCATTTTCTACATTTTCATACCTAATTTCTGTCGTTACAAAATTAATTTTGTTTGTTGATTCAGATGCCCTACAACTTTTATGTGAAGCTTTTTTAACTAAAATAATTAGCAGGAAACTACGGACGTCTGATTTTACATGTTAAAGTTCTATGTTCGGCTGGCACGGTACCACCCTGAATATATGCCAATCTGCTTTGTACGCAGATATTGGTAATGATTATGATATATTCGTACCGTGTGGGTGTTTATCAGACGTCCCTTCGCGAGCATTCGTTACTGGCGTAGAGAGTACATCAGATTCGTGACCTAACTCTCAGGCACAACGACCATGAGACCCCATTAAATATATGAGAGAAACAAATTCAGGCATTAAATATAGTAATTTTATACGAAAATTGATAATAAATAGACGCAGGGCTCATATATGCGAATATAACTTTTCATGAAGAATAACGTAAAAAAAGCTATTGTGGTCAGCACAATTTCTCTCGCCACTTCCGTTTTTGGGTACATAAGTGTAGGGCGCGAGCAGTCATATGACATTGTTGGCCTTGACAAGCAGATATGGGGGCCCGTGTCAGAATGACAATTAGTAATTATGTACATAGATGTCAAAAGGTCAGAATTTTTCAATAAAAAATTCAAGATTTTCTAAACTCACGTAGTTAATTTGTCACCAGCAGTGTGGAATTTACTTGTCGAGAAAAATTAAACACATGGAATTGGTAAATCACTAAATTTAGAATGAAAAATTATAATATTTAACATCCATGTATTACTAGCTATCATTCTGACAAGGGCCCCCATATCAGCTTGGCAAGGCCAACAAAGTCACATGACTGCTCACGCCCTATTGTATTTAACATTTCTTGTATACCTACACTCTACACCAAAAATTCTACTTATATCTATTCCTTACATTTAGATTGTTTAATTTTAAATTCATTCTATGAAGATATTTTGTCCTACTCTTCTAATTTTTCGAAATGTTTCCAATTCATTGTTGGGATTGAAAGTATTTTTGAAGGGTAATGTAATATACCTATAATTTTAAATATTTAACTATTAATACAATAAGAAATAATATAATGTATGTACTTCCAAGAAAAAATTTTTAGTAGTCTCTGGATTTTTGACACTGACATCTATCTGTCAATTACAAACATTTTAATTTTGAATTGGTTTCCATGACATTATTTGGGCTGTAAGATTTATTACAACAGATTATTATATACCTTATATTTCTTTATCTCTAAATCGATAAAAGTTCTTCTTTAATACTATCAAGAATAAAAAAAATTCAAAAAATAATATTTAGAAGTATTTTTTTAAAAATCTGCCGGTTATCCAATTATTACCAAAACCTTTTCAACTCTTCTCAGTAATTTCCGATTGAGAAATACGTTAAACAGATATTAAGTATTATAGTTTTTGATAAAACGTCCTTCCAACGTCCCTCATGCATACACACATACACATACACACACACACACACACACACACACACACACACACACACACACACACTAACACACCCACAGACATCATCGTAAAAATATTAAAATCGGATTGTAGGGACCTTAAAACGTGCTTAATCATTAAAATCTGGATATGCGATTTTTAGCATGAATCCAATACCTCTCTTAGCGAGAGGGAAAATCGACAAATAGTGGAAACCCCCATTACTTATCGTGTTAATATTTAAATAAAATATGAAAAATAGCTGTCATACAATGATAAATCAGGATTAATTCTGATTTTTTTAAAAATATTTTATGAAATAAGTTTAATTCGTCTACCTTGTTCTACAAATTTGAATTAAAATTTTAATATCTAATATTGTACGTAATACCTTCCTATCATCCATCTAAACATCTAAATCTAAAGTTTACATTTATGTAGGTGTATAATTGCATATATGCACAAATAAACATTTTAGCATAGTATTGTCAAATATACGGAGTGACAGAATGTCGATAGAACAATCCAGGATCTAGCCCAGGCGCATTTCCTGTCATTTACCGTACACAAAATTTACGTGTAGTGCATTCTCTAAATCCACACATGTGCGTCCACCAAATGATGGATAGTTTTGTTTCAAAACGAAACTATATTATTTAACAAAAATTCTCTATAGGTATACAAAACTGCCATTCAAGCCCTGAATGTAGCGAACAAATCACGGGAAGTGATGACATATTTAGCATTCACGTTTGAAATATCACATTACAGCAGATTGGTGAAATCAAAGTAGGTATTTATATAGCTTTTATTTTATATTTCGTTAATGTTAGAATCTAAACATCGAAATTGTACTAAAAAGTATGAAAAGGTTATAAAATTCTTAAAATTAGACTGTCATAGGATTTTTTCGTCGAATACTCGTAATATATACTTTCAAATAAACAGTTTTATTAGAAATTGAGTATCAGTTCAAATTTATTATTAGATATGTAGACAAACGGTGATTTAAACATTTAAAGTCTCGTTTTTTATATATATCTTTATCAAATCAGTTGTACCTTCAGCGGCTTTTAATTTAGAAAAACTGCCAAATTATTAAGCATGTGTTATGTTTGTATTTTATTAATTAGTTCATATGTCACCTGATTTTAAATAAAAAAATAACAGTATAAAATAAAACCGATTAATGAATTTAAAATAATTTATTACATGAATCTAGAAACTTATGTATGAATCATTTTCATTTTATGAGAAAACTCTGGCATAATCCTATCAGATAAAGAGTTAATTAATTTTATTCCAGTTGAACTATATACATACGTTATCATTCTGACAATTAATATATAATAATTAAGTTATAATTCATAACTCAATATACGATAAACTTGTAACACTTTGTGATCGGTTAAGTTAATAACTTATCACAAGTATTAGCCTTTATAATGGAGATATATATGTCACATACAGGGTGTTAACCTCGACACTGGAATATACGACTTTAACATGTAAAATCATTTTGTAGTTTCCTGCTCTCATAATTATTTTAGGTAAAATGCTTAAAGAGAGCTTAAAATTTTGTATATGAATCAAAAATAATAATTAATTTTGCATTCTTTGTAATGGCAGAAATAAAGTACGAAAATGTCGAAAATTACCACAAAAATAGCGATAGTTATGGAAATGAAACAGGTAAATAACGAATGTTTGATATTTTACCTGTCAAGTAAGGTCTATATATTTTTATTAGATATTACATATTTGTAATACCTGTACAAGGGAACAATTATCTGTTAATTTAAATAAATTATTATTTCACATCAGAAATTACAAATAACAATAAAAATAAATTAACTTAGCTTGACAGATAAATGGTTAACATTTGTTAATTTTAGGGGTGATTTTCGATATTTTCATATCTAATTTATGTCGTTATAGAGCATGCAAAATTAATTTTATTTATTAATTCTGATGCAGAATTTTATGCTCCACAACATTTATTTGAAGCATTGTTAGCAAAAATAATTAGGGAAGCAGGAAATTACATGTTAATATCCTGTGTTCCAGTGTCGCGGTCAACACCCTGGACGGTTTATTTTTTAAATATTAAAATCTGTAAATTATTCCGGACCTAAATGTTCAAAATTCTTTTTGAAAAGACGAAAATAAATTATTATAGTATTATTTTCGCGTATAATGGTTGGTTGTATGTTGTATCTCATTAGGACGAATAACAATCTGCGCCTGCGGCTCTAAGCGCAAACTTCATTTTTATGATTTACAGCAATTATACACGCTTGTTGAATACTGTATTAACATGGAGAGAAAAACCCAGAAACGTCATGTTTTTATTTTATTAATGCTATAAATTGATTTTATATTTTTGTGTACTGTTCGGGTACTTCAACATCATTACGAGTACTCAAATAATGATTTATAAATGTTTACTTTAAGATAAATTTATTCATTTATGCATGAATTGCATTTCATATTTACTGAAAAAATCACCTTTTTTTATCTATCTGTAGGTATGTAAATAGATCTGTCTAAAGTTTGGAGTTCTTGCGGTTATGTTTGATTGATGTGTCCCAAGGTAACAGATATCCCGTCTGATAACTGCTGTTGCTCTACAATATATGCTAATGTCCAAACCCCAATAGAACAGTGTTTGCCTTATACTAGCCGTGCGGTTGTTCATGAATAACCAAACTTTAATTATCACTTTGGAACTTTTGGCCCACATAAACAAAGAACGAAGAAAGGGACAAGCATGCAATAATACGATAAATTATCACTTACACCTTAGAGTTTCCGATTAACCGTGCGAGTAGCCATTTAGCGATTAGCGTATGCATTTTATATTACATCGTTTATGGCTTTAATGGAATCCGGTATAAAAAAAAAAAATTGTATATTTTTTGCCAAATTTCATTAAAATGTACCTACAACTTTTCATTAATAATTTTAATAAAAACGTCACTTTATTCAATCTTTCACAAAAAAAATCTAATGTGGCCAATACATTACCTTCCGTCAATCCTGTGTATGTGTACAAATTCCATACATAAATTGCAAAAGATTCTATATTTCCAGTAAAATTATTTCATAAACAAACTATGCAAATTGCACTTGACACTGACATCTTCTTCTTTAGCTTTTCCCAATCGTCAGGGTCGCTTATTTTTTATTTTCTTCTTCCACTCATTTCTGTTTTGCATGTCGTCCTCATTCAGTTCCTTTTCTCTCAAGTCTTCCGCAATTCAGTCCTTCCATCTTATCTTTGGTCTTTCTCTCATTCTTCTTCGTAAGCTATTCATTCTTCCTCCAATATATTCTTCATCTCTCCTCATGACATATTCAAACCAATGTAATCGTCTCTCTTGTAACTTTCTAGAAACTTCTATAACTCGAGCTATTTCCCTTATCTTTTCATTCCTTGCCCTATGTTTCCGCGTTTTCCCCAACATCTATATCAACATCCTCATCTCTGCCACATTCATTGTCTTTTCATTGATACGGACATCTGTCAATTTGAATTATCTGAATATATTAGCAGTTTAGGTGGCTGATTTATGAAATTTAATATCTTTATAATTCTTTTACTCTATATCGTTTGAATATGAAGTATAAAATGCAATCAAATCGTATAGACAATGATATATTCTTCAAAATTTATAATAACGTTAAATGTCAATAAATGATGTTTAACGATCGTCACATACACACACATGCACAAACTTACAGACATCATCGTAAAAATAGTAAATTCGTATTCTAGGGACCCCAAAATGTGCGTATTCATTAGAAACTCACTATCGAATTTTTGACCAAAGACAATACCTTCCTTATCTAAAGTGACGGAAGATAAAAAGACAAGAACTTTCATATAAATAAGGATGGGTATACGATAAAAGGCACTAATACTTTGTTGCAGTCTAAAACTCGGCGCATGCGCTTTGAATTTCTGAAATGGTTTATTGCATGAACATTTTTGTATATTTAAAAAATCAAACAATTTCATTTTATCTAGTCCGGTCCGTATAACGCATTCAGCCAAGCGATCCCAATTTATTGTAGGCATAAAAATAAAAAGTCCCGTAATCTTTTTTTCAATCAAAAAATTAGTACCGACCACCATTAAGGACCGATCTTACAATTTGTGTTTAAACTGTCTGTTAATTTAACTGTCAGATCAAAAACATTGCGATAAATTGACATAAGTCATTTTTACCTCCCGTTACTCATGGTAAAGGGAGATATAGGGATCGTGCTAAAAATCGCATATCGAGATTTTGAAATGAGCAGGTTTTAAGGTCTCTAGAATCAGATATTAACATTCTCACGATGATTTTTGTGTGTGTGTATGGATCCTCTGTGCTCTAACTCAAATACTATCATTCTGAAAAATTTTAAACCATGTATTCTTACTCTACTTTAATATGGAAAGAAGCAATTACGTTTTGGTGTAAATCAGATAACTGAAAATGGCACTTTACTTGAAGCTCAAAACAGTTTTTCTTCGAAAACTACATTGAAATTATATTTTTCGCGATTTGTGTTATTATAAAAATTAAAGATTATTAACTTTTCTACACATATGTATTAATACTTTTTCTATATATTTTATGAATAAATTTATAAAATAATTTATTTTATAAATCCCGGAGTCTGTGTTTAAAGATAAACATATCTCAATTCGGGATACCGATTCTTGAAATATGAAAATTTTCTCATAAGGTGACAAAATTTCATCTCACTTTATGAGTTTTTACTTTTTTTAATTATCGAAACAAAGTGAGATATATTTCACCTATCTAAATGGCTATGATTTAGCAAATGAGAGATTGATAGAAGTAATTGATTTTTGTCATTGACAATACGATATTGCATTCTTCTTTGATTACCTTTACACATTTACTGATTGTGATTTTTATTTTAGCTGGTACTGACAATGTTGCAACATTCGCAATAAAAAGGAAAATTCAAGAAAATTCAACCTCCATCTTGAATATATTCAAAAGAGATGGCGCATACTGGTTTCTTCGAGATCATTCAAGTAACTTTTGATTTCAAAATAGTTTCAAAAATAAAAAGCTGTTTATGAATTTATTTTTGCCCGAAACGTCAAATTATTTTTATCAAAAGAAATACAACATGAAACTTTAAGATCTCAATATGCTACCATTATATAGATATTTACTATACAAAGTCTTAACGTACTGACATAAATCATAAACAATATTTTTTTTCTTGCATGACAAATTAGTTTTAATTAATTCCAGTAAATTTAGCTCTCAGGCAATTTATCATAATGTTTTAAAATGCCACAGACAAGCATGTTGTATAATCAATTAATAATTAAAGAATAAAGATCCTTTAATGACAGATCGTTTTGTGTATAATAAACTATTATATGGAAGAATTGTTGAGTTAAGGTTGAATTTGGCACTGCTTATTTTATAGATACATACATACTTCTAAATAGATTATATGCTTACTGGTATTAAGCCATTAATAGTTACTAGTCGAGTCGATACTTGAAATGCACTTCCGTCTGAAATGTGGAGAATACTCATGCGAATATATGGGGATATAGAGCGCAGTTAGTAGGATGATAATATCGATCAGACATGAACTTATGTTGTACTATCAACAATCAGCAGTCTATCCACGAAAACGTGCTGTTTCATAATAATAGCCATTAGTAGGAAATGAGAACAGTAAAATAAATTTCATGCTTTTTACCCCATTTAGGATTGGCAGTTTAGCTAAGCGTAAATCAATAAAAGATATATTTGACCACAACGCGGTTACATGCCGACATCGTTCCCGGTATCCGAGACACTTGGTTGAGAATATGTCCCATACAATATGCTTTAAAGTTTAAAGTAATAAAATGTTCTTAAAGATGCACCTCTACGACTTCACACATATTTATGTAAAACTTCATTCCTTAATAACGTAATAATGCAATACATAATAACAATGTAATATTTATACAAAGTGATTCATCCGTCTTTTTTTTTAATAACTCAATTATTTTAAATATTATGGAAAATATTTTCAAATTTTATTTTAAATTAAAATGTCTCCAGTATAGTATCGGATGTTCCATTTTCCATTTTTATATTTTCAAATGGAACATTCTATATTTTTATTATAAAAATAATCATATGTTTATTTTATATTATTAAAAAATATAATGGGGCTGATTCAAATATTACATTTTCCTTAAATGCAGAAGACTTCTTTTAAAACCGCTGACTTTAAGGACTTTAACATTTACTCGTACCTGCTGACGATTTTGTTTTGGCTACGAAAAATATAATGTACACAATAGCGACGCAGTTTAACAAAGTCATGTTTCACTCCGTAATATACGAACATCTGAGTCGGCTAAATGCCATCGTCAGAAGTCGGTCAGCACAAACAAGTAACCACAGACGCGTTTCGCACTTATTGGTGCTCATCAGTGTGGTGTAATCTGTGGTCTCTGTTCGGTCCACAATGAATGGACTCTTGGCCAGAGACAATGTGGACCATTGTGGACAATTGTGGACCGAACAGAGACCACAGGTTACACCACACTGATGAGCACCAATAAGTGTTTATATAATGGCTCCAATTAGAAATTCCCAACTTGCAGTCATCGTTACTCAAACACCACGTGATTTTTAGATGCAAACGCTCGTTTCCGTTTTGTACAGGTTTGTTTTTACCGACGCGAACCTAAAATTGTTTCCAGCTTATACAAATCACATTGCATTTTAATTCGCATTCAATGTCTCGGGACTTTTCAAACATTCCGTCTCATTCAGAGTCCGGATTAGACAGCTTTGACTGTATATTAACGATTAAAAAAGTTATAATAATAATTTTGCATAATTAGCTGTACTTTCCCAAAATTTATGAAATACCCTATTTTCTTCAGGGTGAATAATAAGATATTGAAATTATTAAATTATAAATACCTAATAAAAATGAACTAACCTAACTCGATAGGTAAAACATTAAATATTTGTTTTTTTTTTTGTTAAATTCCATGGATATCGCTACTTTTGGGGCGATTTTCGACATTTTCGTACTTCATATGCTATTAAGTACGAAAAAATAATTTTGCTTATTGATTTACCTGCAGAATATGCTCTTTTTGAAGCTTTTTTACTTAAAATAATTTGGCCAGCAGGAAATTACGATAGTATGAATTTACATGTTAAAGTCCTATGATCGTGAGTTCCAGTTACCATTATATGCAATTGAAAATAATTGTTTAATTTTCCTGTTGTACGACAATAAGTCAATAAAATACAGTTTCAGTTTTCATCTGCATTTTTCAGTGTAATATTTCAGTAATTATTTTACTTTTCAGTATATTATTGTATCGGTAACTAAAAAGGCGTACAAACTACAATAGTTATATCAAATCTGATATTGTTTTAACAGTTTACAAATAATACACTGACATTAATGTTTTTAAACATAATTTCACAATTCCTTTTTTCCCGTACACCTTATTAAATATAAGAGCGTTTCTTATAGATAGCAAACTTATCAATTCCAAAAGTCATAGACTACTACACCATAATCACCACAATTTAAAATTTGTATAAATTTAATATATATATATATATATATATATATATATATATATATATATATATATATATATATATATATATATATATATATGTATAGCTCACTTAAGTAAAATAAAATATACTCGCACAGTGTCATTGTATATATAAGTATTTTCAGTTTAAAAAAAGTATTCTAAGAAGAAACGGAAAAGTAAACTTACAGTTGCTGAATTTAATGTGTGGTAAATTTGAGACCTGTCGATGACGACTTACCTGAAAAAAAGAAACATGAATTAGTTTTAATTATTATAATTGAAAAATTGTATAGTATCGTCTATATATATCTTACAATACATTGTTAAAGAACCGTAGTAAAGGTTTTCTGTAACACAGACAGGTTTTCCAATAATTCGAAGAACAGTAGGTATAATGCTGCGAAATAAATTTTTCGTGACAATTTTTGAAATTTTATATTACTATATTTAAAACGGAATATCAAAAACATTTGAAGCGCCCCGCAAGTACTTCACGTCAATTTTGACAATTAAAAGCAGGTGACTCAAAATAACTTTTTTATATATAATTATTTTTTAATTTTCTTGATATATTTGTAAATTCGGCATATCGGGCTCACAAATCATGGTATTTGGCGGAGTGCATTTTTATTCAAGAAATAAAACGTAAGAGACAATTATGAATAATTAATCTGCTAAAACCATATCAGCCAGTCTATGAAAACAATTGAGTTAATTGCTTAAATAGTTATTTTCGTAAAACGGTGTGAAATTAGCAACGTTCTTTTAGCAACGGAACCGATCCTGATCACTATTTCATGAAGGCGACATACGCGATAATGTAATGGAATTTTCAGGGTTCGTGAGCCATGTTTTCGATCAAAGAATAGGATGCTGGATTGCTAGTACTAATGTTACACAAAAATAATCCCAAAATTAGGGAAAATATTTTTTCATTTAAAATCAGACACTTTTGAAGAAAAATATTTATAAAACCCAGAGGGGCTTTTGAGCCACTTTGTCGCTTAGAGGGTATCATGCTGAGACTGTTAGTACTAGTATTACACAAAAATAATCCCAAAAATAGGGGTAGCAGGAAGCAAAAAAAAATAAATTAGATTTATAATCAGACACTTTTGAAGATAAAAATTTATAAAATCCAGAGGGGTTTTCGAACCACTTTGTCGCTTAGTGGCTTAAGAACGCCTATGGGTTTTTATAAGTATTTGCCTTGAAAAGTGCTTGACTTTAAATAATAAAAAAAAAAATACTCCCTTACATCCCTATTTACTCGGATTACTTGTGTGTAATACTAGTACTAACAGTCTCACCATGATACCCTCTAAGCGAGAAAGTGGCTCAAATACCCCTCTGGGTTTTATAAATATTTTTCTTCAAAAGATTTTGATTTTAAATGAAAACAATACTTTTTTGCTTCCTTACACCTCTATTTTTGGTATTATTTTTGTATAATACTAGTACTAACAGGAATCAGCATAATACCCTCTAAGCGACAAAGTGGCTCAAAAACCCCTCTTGGTTTTATAAATATTTTCTTCAAAAGTGTCAGATTTTAAATGAAAAAAATATCTTTTGCTTCCATACACCCCTATTTTTTGGGATTATTTTTGTGTTATACTAGTACTAGCAGTCCAGCATCCTACTCTTTGAGCGAAAACATGGCTCAGCAATCCCGAAAATTCCATTACATTAACGCGTATACCCCCCTTCATGAAATAGTGATGAGAATAATTTCCGTTGCTAAAAGATCATTGCTAACTTCACACCGATTTTTCGTAAGATTCTATATTTTATTACAAAAAAATCTGATGTGGCCAACACATGGCGCCATTTCCATTTTGTTATATAAATAAATAATAAATAAATATATCATCACGGTATATTACCCATTGCTGGGTGTGCCAGTCTGCTTCGTACGCAGATATCGGTAAATGATGAAATATTTGTACCGTGTGGGCGCTTACCAGGCGTCACCTCACGGGCACTAACGTGGAAAGTGCACCACAGGGGTCAATTTTTACCTCTCGCTAAGAGAGGTATTGCATTCATGCTAAAAATCGCATATCCAGATTTTATTGAATAAGCATGTTTTAAGGTCCCTACAATCCGATTTTAACATTTTTACGATGATGTCTGTGTGTGTGTGTGAGTGTGTGTGTGTGTGCGGATGTGTGTGTGTGTGTGTGTGTGGGATGTTGGAAGGACGGTTACTCAAAAACTATAAGACTTAAAATTTGTTTAACAACGTATTTCCCAATCGGACATTCATGGGAAGATCTGAAAAGGTTTTGGTAATAATTGGACAACCGGAAGTAGAAGATTCTTGAAAAAAAATCTTCTAAATATTATTTTTTGAAAATTTTTCGTGGTAATACTAAAGAAAATTAAATTCTCTATCTGATACATTTAAATATTTTATTATATATTCCATAGATTTAGAGATAAAAGAAGTATAATATATAAAATAATCTGTTGTAATAAATTTGACAGCCGAAAGAATGCCATGAAAAATAGTTGATAATTTAAATTATTTGTAACTGACAGATAAATGTCAGTGTCAGAAATAATGAGTAATGAAAGAAAAATGTACTTGGAGAATCCCTTAATGCTTGATCTGTGACTATTATGGAGATGACAAGTCTAGGTTGAAGGACTTAAATTTGTTTCAAACATTATGGGACAATGTACACCAGTACAATAGACTAGAGTAACTTTGAATTGCGAAAAAGCTATCAAATTCTTCTCAAGTAAGTTGTAAATATTGACAAAATTACACATCGATATAAAAATAATCGGAGTGCAATCTATCCGTCACTTTATTAAAGGGAATTAGTGTTATTTAGATATAACATGTATGAAAAAATAAAATGTAAAAGAAGATATGTAAGAATAGATGCACAATCCATATATACATTTTAGACCGCCCAAAATTAATGTTTTTACTAGAAGAATATGAAGAGAAAGTAAACAACGTTGTTCGAATTGAAAATTGCTGTTACCAGCCTAATATTTATATATGGTAAACTCTACTTTGTAATTTATTGTAACATAATTTATGGTAAAATATCTTCATGTTGAGACATGCTATTATTGAATAATAAAGAAGTTTATATGTCATAGATTTATATGAATATATTATTTGTATTTATAAAAATATTCTTTGCTTTATGCATACAGCCAGGTAAAATATACGGCGAGAGGTTATGTGCTGGCCACATCAGATTTTTTAGTTCGTTATAAACTATTAGTTTAAAATAATTTTAAAATTGTTACAATGAAATATATTTCGATTAAACTATCAAATATCTTTGGATTCATGGTTGATAACAATTATTAAATAAATTCCCAAATAGTATGAAGAAAATTAATATATTTATATTTTAAAATACTTATTATATATGCCATTCAAAACAAATACTTATTTTTATGATCTTTTTATTACCTTCAAATAACTCTAACGCTATTTAAAACTTTAAATACGTCATATTATGCGGTGCTAACGAGCAGCTGAGCAAAAAATTGTTGTAGTATAGAGGCACTCAACATCAAGTGTTATGAATTCTTGAATCCAGCTATTTATTCTTCAAACAAGTAAACAGTTCTATAATAATTAGTCCTTCAGTTGTCAAACTGTTGTCGTTTGTATAGAATTTATTATAAGTATCATTAGTTATTAACGTGCACTTTAAAATTATAAAAGAAAAAACACTAGATATTTTCAAAACAAATTTGAAATTTAGTTTTCCACAACACCTTCTTCAGGGTCTACAACAATTATAGGTACTATTCTTATTTCGCTATCGGCTTCATAGACGTTGTGCACTACAGTAGTCACTTAAATATTGCAAGAGAATTTGTGACATGATTTTTAAAATGTTCTAGCTGTTAAGCAGCTAGCTCCTCCTTTTTTCCACCGAGCAACTATTATTCGTCGACTATACTATACAGGGTGTTTCCTTTAAATTAAAATAACTAGTACCTTCGGGCGAACTAGTGACTTTAGAGGAAAATTCATGATTAATAACAAACCGAAAATTTAACCAATGATTCTCAAACGGTACTTATAATTTTTTAAATGGTACCCCTCTATATAATTTAAAGTCCAAGTTCATTAGATAGAGATTTTTTTCTGATTTCAACGATATAAATAATGTATAGGATTTATTTGGTAACAATTATTTAAAGAAAATGGTATTAAAAATTAGAAATAATATTACAATACATTGAAATAGGCTATGCAATAAATTAATACAAATAAACGATACAGGTAACACATGGTTTTGTTACTTGTGTTATTAATTGTTTGCTTTCGCGATTGTTTAATTACTTATTAATGAAAAGTGGCTTTACTACTAAGTAGTATAACCTATACTTCGTTTAAAATGAGCTACAGTAATAAATCAATTCGTCGAACATATTTTTCTTACTCGTCTACAATTATTGTCGGCTAGGGATAGTCCAAAAGATTGATTTTGATCGGATCAACCGTTAAAGTTCTCAATAATTTTTTTAAGATCAGATGAAGTCAGCTTACAATAAAATAAATATAGTAGAAATGATTAGGCACAAGACGCACATCATCAACCCGAAAAAAACCTTATAAAATGAAATGCAACTTGTAGAAATTATCGGGTGTTATTTATTTTAAAAAAAAAGAAGAAAAAAAATTATTAGTATTAAGTAATGTATACATTTATAATGATATTTACAATTATGTCAAAGTCAATCGTTATTCCTTTTACAGTATATGGAATTATTTGAAATAATTTTAATTTATTTTCGTACCATACATTGGCACTACTGAGAATGACCCTGTTATGACAAATAATTTTATATTCCATAAAAATACTAGTATATTTTTTCTTCTTTTTTAAAAAATAAGTAACAACCAATAATTTCTACAAGTTATATTTTATTTTATAAGGTTTTTTTCAGGTTGATGAAGTGCGTCTTCTGCTTAATCATTTTTACTATACATAAGAAGTTTTATTTGTAATTAATATAAATACATAAAAAATACACCTGAAAACCTCTCTACGAATATACATATGAGTAAAGGGATTATCGAAAGGTTTATTGAAGTCTTTCCATTGTACGCTATTGTTAGAGTGTGTACTCTATGCGTGTAGCCTGTGCGTTTGATACTTTCCTGATAGATAGATTTAGCAATGAAATTTGGTGTAAGTTCAGATTATAATTACTATCGATTTTATATTAACCGCATGTATTTGATTGACGGCTGAATATGAATTTTCGTGTTCTTACAAATGGTCTAATGGTAGCACGTGAAATATTTTTCGATAAGTCGGACGAAGAGGATTCAAATATTTTAGAAAAGTACATAAATAATTATGCTGACCAATACCAATATATATATATATATATATATATATATATATATATATATATATATATATATATATATATATATATATATAATGACGGGCAGTTTAAAACTCATTTTCAAATGTATCCTGATAATTAATCTTGTTCGCGTACTACATAAATAAGAGAAGAAGAAAAAAAATTGAGGGCATCCGAAAATGGCTTGGAAAAAGAGGCAATGATTTTAATTTGGTGTTTAAGGAACTCAGAAAGCTTCCAGTAAATTAAAATTAATGCAATAGCAATAGCTTATATGTTCACAAAATTAGCAGAAATGTGCGTTTTATACGACCCAGAATGCACAGAAGTTAATTACCGAACGCTTACTGTGCATTTTAGTAAAAATGTATGCACAGAACTGAATAACTGAATGCACCTTTTGCTCCAGTGTACACTGAAAAAATAACCTATTACTAGTAAATAAATACCTTATTAAAGCGAAAGCAAGAATTTTAAAATTAAATAAAAATTCACTTTTTACTGTTCATTCTTAGTCATTCTTAGTGATAGCATTCTATAAAGCTCGCTAGACTATGTGTGTATTCGTGATTTGTGATGCGAGAAGCATAATACCTCTCGCCACTTCTGTTTTTGGTTACATAAATAGAGGACACGAGCAGTCATGTGACTTTGTTGGCAGATATAGAGGCCCGTATTAGAATGACAACTAGTAATTATGTACATAGATATCAAATGTCAGAATTTTTCATTCAAAATTTCAAGTTTTTCTAAGTTCACGTGGTTAATTTTTCACCAGGCGAGTGAAATTTACTTGTCGAGGAAAATAAATCACAGAGAATTGGAAAATTACAAAATTTAGAATGAAAAATTATATTTGATATCTATGTATATAATTACTAGCTATCATTCTGACTCGGGCTCCCACATCAACTTGTCAAGGCTTACAAAGCCACAGGATTGCTCGCGCCCTATTGTATTTAAAATTTCTTGTATACCTACACTCTACACCAAAAATTCTATTTATACCTATTCTTTATATTTAGATTTTTAAATTTTAAATTCATTCTATGAAGAAATTTTGTCTTCTCCTAATTTTTCAAGATGTTTCAAATTCATTGTCGAGATTAGCAGTATTTCTGAAGAGTATGTGCAATTATAATTTTAAATATTTAACTATTAATACAATAAGAAATAATATGTGTATGTATTTCCCAGAAAAAGTCTTCAGTAATGTCTCCGGATTTCTAACACTGACATTTATCTGTCAGTTACAAACATTTTAATTTTTCAATTGCTTTCCATGGCAATACTTGGGCTGTGAGATTTATTGCAATATATTAGTTTATATATTATATTCTTTTATCTCTAAATCAATGAAAGATATAATAAAATATTTAAATGTATCAAATAGAGAATTGAATCTCATTTAAGGCCTGTTGTAACAACGTATTCCTGACATTAATGGGAAAAGCTGAAAAGGATTTGGTAACAATTGGTCAACCGAAAGTAGTAGTTTCTCAAAAAAAAAAAAATCTAGATTTTATTGTTTGAAAATTTAAGTTATTACAAATAATAAGATTATTAATTGTCAATCTGATAAATTTAAATGTTTTATTATATTTTCCAAGATAAAAATCTGTTGTGGCCAGCACAATACCTTTCGCTATTTTCATTTTATGTTGCATAGGGCGCAAGCAGTTATGTGACTTTGTTGGCCTTGGCAAGCAGATATGGGGGCCCGTGTCAAAATGGCAGGTAGTAATAATGTATAAAGGTGTCAAGTATCATAAGTTTTCATTCAAAACAGTATGATTTTCCAAATCCGGACCCACAAATCTGCTTGCCGGGGCCAACAATGTCACATGTCTGCTCGCGCTCTAGAAGTAACGAATTTAACATTTCTTGTACACACAAATAATTGAAATTGTATATCTTCTTTGGTTCTATGAGTATTTTTGTCCTACTCTTCTAATATGTTCAAAATTCTTCAAATTCATTGACGGTATCAGCGATATTTCTTAAGGATATATGTAATATTAACACACCTATAATTTAAATACATATTTAATTAATAATACAATAATATATATTAAATGTACTCGTACTTCACAAAAAAATCTGATTTTTGACCCTGACATTTTGCATTTATCTGTCAATTACAAACATTTAAATATCTCAACTGTTTTTTGGGTAACGATATTTATCGCAACAGATTATTCTATATTATTATATACTATATCTCCAAACATATACGAGATATAATAAAAAAAATAATGTGTCCGATAGAGAATTTAATTTTCTTTAATACTACCAAGAAAAAATTTCAAAAAATACTTAGAAGATTTTTTTCAAGAATCTGCTACTTCCGGTTGTCTAATTGTTATTCTTTTCAGTTCTTCCCATAAATGTGCGATTGGGAGATACGTAGTTAAACAAATATAAAGTCTTATAGTTTTTGAGTAATCGTTCTTCCAACGTCCCACACACTTACACACATACACAGACATCATCGTAAAAATGTTACAATCGGATTGTAGGGACCTTAAAACGTGCTTATTCATTAAAATCTAGATATGCGACTTTTAGTGTGAATGCAATACCTCTCTTAGCGAGAGGTAAAAAATATAATCGTTGTAATAAATGTCGATAGCAAGTTGAGATATTTAAATATGTTTAATTGACAGATAAATGCAAAATATATTGCCAGGTTTACTATCTATAGGATGAGTTCTACCATCGGTTAAGCGTTGCACGCTTACTTAAATAACCTAACGGTGACGGAAGGTAAAATCATTAGTTCGCTCAAAAAAGTTCCGTTTGTTTTATTACAACACCCAAATTTAAACCAACTATATAAGAAAAGAAACGAAATTCTACAATTTGCGGTATCTATGTCGGTATACTATTATGTAACGAAAAGTACTGAACATCGATTAGTTAAATTGCAGTTTTCTTATTCTGTAAAATTAGCAATTATTTTTTTATTACCTACTTCTTTTTCTAAAAATAAACTTAAAACTCAGTGGATGTACAACCATATTTATTTTTAAATTAAACACACAGTTCTTCAGTTATTTCTTCATTTATCAAACATGAGGCTTGTTAACTTCAATTTACTATTTCGACACGCAATGTTCGACATTGCACGAGTCTCAAGAGAACTATTTTACTAATTTCAACAGATAATTGAATTGGTTAAAGTGTCACATACATGTGACGGAATTTGTCATTCAGAATGATTTATTGCCATGATTATTACACGAATATGGCTCCGTCTGTCTATTTAAAATTAAATTGCATTTATAATAAAGGAAATGTGATTTACCACTGCAATATGTATATAATTTATTGCTATTGGTATTGGTGAATGTATTAATAAACCATTAAGGGTAATTTCAGCAGAGATATGGAAATTAATCGAATTAAAACAAAATTGTCACTCATTTCAAGCTAAATATATTCACTACTCTAATATTCAAATGTTACATCATCATAACTTCATATCTATAGGCCTACACGTTATCTAAACATCATCAAGGATTCTATTAATAAATTTATAATATAATAGATCATTTATACACCAAGTGAGTTAAGACAATGTTTATTCATGAAAAGAAAAGGGCGAGTGGGTTAAATTCTTTGAGTGAATAAATATTCTTAACTCACGTGGTTTATACAATATTTTATTCAATTTTGACGAAATTATAATAAAAACCATTATATAATTTAATATTGACAAAATAAGAAACTTATGACAATCGACGTTGATAGACGTCAAGACGTTTATTTGTAAATTATAAACAAGCTTTATTTTCTGTCATTTGTGTTGTGCATAATGATGAAAATGGCTGATCTGTCTGATAAGATTGTAGTGAAAATTCGATGAGAGTGACATAATTTTTTTTTTAATTTTCTAGCAAATAAACTGTTACTTACAGTTGTTGCTATGGAGTTAATAATGATATTTATAACGTCAAAATTGAATAATAGATATTTATACACCGAATGTGTTAAGATAATGTTTATTCATAAAAAGAAAGTGTAAGCCGGAGTCTGTAAAGCGAGTGGGTTAAATTCTTTGAATGAATAAACATTCTTAACTCACGTGGTTTATATAACATTTTATTCAATACTGTCGAAATAATAAGAAAACCATTATAGTATTTAATTTTAGCAAAATAAAAAACTAATCAATTAGTAGGTTGTGCATGACAAATAAATTTTATTTTCTGTCATTTGTGTCGTGAAAAGTAATGAAAATGGCTGATAAAGACTGTGGTGAGTTTTATTTTCGTGCCTGATATTTTAAATGCATTATTTGTTATACAGCGAGCTAAATTCTGTGAGAGTGGCTTAATTTTTTTTTAATTCACTAGCAAATAAACAGTTACTATTGTTGTTGTTATGGAGTTAATAATGACAGTTTAAACGTCAAAATTTAATAAAGTAAATTATTTGCAGATTTAAGTAACTTTAAGCTGTAGTGGAAAGATGATGGTTTTCTTTTCTTTGTAGATACTGTGACGTGCGCCCCCGAGAGAATAGTATACAACGCCACCACTGAACGAATATACGAGAACGATGACGCAATCCCTGGCGCCGCAGCGGCTGGACTCTTAATTGCGCCGTGACCTCGTTCCTTTGTGTGCCGGTCATTATCGCGTGGAAGGCTTCGAGTGGCTTCTAGACTGTTACGCGCTATATAAATACTGGCCGGGAGAAGGCGGACAGTCTCATATATACCAGTAACCAGATATGAACTCGGTGATATAAATAAACAGTTTAACAGTTTACATAAATAAATGTAGTTATATAAATAAGTGCAGTGATATAAATGTTAGTTAAATAAATAATCGTAGTGTTTAAGCATTTAATAATATTCTTAGTGTTTATAATTATTTAATCATAGTGTTAGTTGTTTTTATTATCTTTTAATATTTAATCTTTATTTATTTATCGTTTAATAAACGCATTCTTTTGGTTAATAATATTTGTCTGTGTTTTACACTTCACCCATATAAATAAAAACGTTACAATTGGTGTCAGGTGTGGGGTTGTTCATAACTGTGAAGTGTAAATAAAATAAATAAAATGGCGACCAAACAATTAAAATTAAGTGAATTAAAAGTAAGTGATCTCAAGAGAGAACTGGAAGAACGAGAATTAGATACGACAGGACTGAAAGGCGTTCTACAATCTCGTCTGCGGCAAGCATTAATCGCTGCTGGTGAAAATGCTGACGATTACTTATTTGACCTATCCGACATTGATAAACAGATAGAAAAATTAGCACAAAAATTAGAGGAAAGTTCTAGAAAAGCAGATGAAAGTTCTAGAACATTAAAAGAAGAATTAAAACAGGAGATGGTAGAAAGTTCTAGAAAAGCTGAAGAAAGTTCTAGAACCTTAGAACAAAAATTGGAAGAAAATTCTAGAAAGGCGGAAGAAAATTGTAGAACATTAGAAAATAAATTAGAAGAAAATTCCAGAACATTAAAAGACGAATTGACAGAAGCATTAGAACAAAAATTGGAGGAGAGTTCCAGAAAATCAGAGGAAAATTCCAAAATATTAAAAGAAGAATTAATGGAACATTCTAGAAATTTGGAACAAAAATTAATGGAAAATACTGAAGAAGGCCTGAAGAATTTAGAAGATAAGTATGACAAGAAGATCGAAGAACTACGAGAAACATTCACTAAAATGACATCTTCGTCAGTGTCAAATTCCAATGTAGTAAAGGCAGGTCTATTAGATGAAGGGAAAGTAGTAAAACCTGATACTACTTCAAAACTGCACATAAAGACACCGGAATTTGATGGGAAGTCTTCGTGGCCGAATTATTTAAAACAATTTGAAGCGGCCGCAAAAGCGAATAATTGGACGCACGAAGAGAAGGCTACGGCATTGACTGTCTCATTGCGCGGAGAAGCTATCGACATCCTGCAAACGCTTAAAGAAGAAGAACAAGAAGACTACGACCAGCTAGTCAAACGATTGGATATGCGGTATGGAAACGCGCATCTGGAGCAGGTGTACCAGACGCAACTGAGGAACCGGTATCAGAGTTCAAAAGAGAGCCTTCAAGAATTTGAAGTTGACGTAGCTCGTTTAGTTCATCTCGCACATCCTACAGCTCCTGACAGCGTTTTGGAGTGCTTGGCCACTCAATCATTCATTTATGGGGTTCGAGACAGCGAAACTCAACAAGCACTGCGATTGGCCCGTCCTAAAACTCTAATTGACGCACTCTCATATGCATTAGAGCATGAAGCTGCCAAACAAGCTTCACGTAACCAATCACGAGTACGAAATATCGATGCTGAGAGAAAGGAAAACTCTGAAGATCTAGAAGAGACAATGCGACGAATTGCAAGTGAAGTGTTCACCGGAAGAAAGAAACTCCGTTGTTGGAACTGCGGTGAACTGGGCCATCCGCAGAGACTTTGTAGAAATATGCATAAGAAGACTGAATCTGCAAAGGAAGAAAAGGAGTCGGAAAACTAAATCGGGTTGATGCGAAGGAGCAACTGTCGACCCGTAATCTAGTAGCTCCACAATCCATCAGTTATGTCGCATCTCTTCATCATAAAGCCAATAGCATCTATGTGGATGGCTCTATTAACGGAAGGCCAATGAAAATGCTACTGGATACGGGTGCGACAAAAACTATAATTAGACCCGACTTCATAAGGAAAACTGGCAAGACGCATCTTCAACCAACCAAGTGGCGGTTACGCACAGCAACGGGAGAACAAGCTACCGCATTAGGAGAAGTAGATGTCACCATCTCTATTGGAAACACCTCCTTTAAACATCGTGCACTAGTAGCTGAAGTTGAAGATGAAGTAATACTCGGAATGGACGCAATGTCAAAGCATGGTTTTAAACTTGACCTGAAGAAGGGAGTGATGATGGTCAATGAAGAAGAACTGATATTAAATCCACGAGACGACAAGGTTGTGCGTGTACTAATGGCCGAAGACATCACCCTCCCAGAACGAAGTGAAACTATCCTGGGAGCACATTTAGATGGTAGTTTCTGTGAGGGAAGTATCGTTATGCTGGAGCCCAAAAATGATGATGCCAAAACTGGCACTGGAATTGTTGTTGGAAAATCTCTGGTCAAAGCCAGCCAGGTAATTCCAGTTCGAATAATGAACGTCAATTTTTATCCTGTTGTTCTGAAGAGAGGAACAATTGTAGGAGAATGCATGACAGTATCCTCGATTATTAGAACTGTAAAGGCCACAGGGAACACATCTCGGAAAGTCCCGGACACGTTAATCAATCAACTGACAACATCGTTTGAAGAATTGACCGCCGACCAGAGAACGAAGGCAAAGAATCTAATTGGAAATTTTAAAGATGTGTTCCAATTTGATGAGAAGAACAAAGGGAGAACTAATGTAGTTCACCATAAAATAGACACCGGAGACGCAAGACCCATCCGTCAACCAGCAAGAAGACTACCACTGGCGAAACGTGAGGAAGCAGAACGAATAATCGAGGACATGAAGATGGAAGGTGTGATTGAACCTTCAAGCAGTCCATGGGCTTCACCAGTGGTGTTAGTGAAGAAGAAGGATGGCTCTACACGATTTTGCGTCGATTATCGTCAACTTAACAACGTGACGAAGAAGGATAGCTACCCGCTACCTCGAATAGACGACACATTAGACACCTTAGCTGGCTCAAAGATTTTCTCCACTTTGGACCTAAAGAGCGGATACTGGCAAGTGGATTTGGATCCAAAAGACAAAGAGAAGACAGCCTTCACCATTGGTACAGGACTTTGGCAATTCACCGTAATGCCGTTCGGGCTCTGCAATGCTCCTGCAACGTTTGAACGACTCATGGAAACAGTATTGGCTGGGCTATCTTGGAAAACCTGTTTAGTGTACCTCGACGATATTATTGTGGTTGGTAAGACATTCGAGGACCACATGAAGAATTTGGAAGAGGTTTTCCAGAGATTGAGGAAGGCTAACCTGAAACTTAGCCCGAAGAAGTGTCACCTGTTTCGAAGAGAAGTTCATTACCTGGGACACGTGGTTTCCGGTAAGGGTATTGCAGTCGACCAGGAGAAGATAAAGGCTGTGAGAGACTGGCCAGCACCTAGGGACAAACACGAACTCAGAAGTTTCCTTGGTTTGTGTACCTATTATCGGCGATATGTACCTGGATTTGCCAACATAGCCAAGCCACTGACAAGGCTTACTGAAGAAGGAAGAAGATTTATCTGGGAAATGGACTGTACAGTTGCATTTAAAGAACTAAAACATGCTTTGACAAGCGCACCCGTCTTGAGTTATCCTTTATCTGAAGGAGAATTCATTCTAGACACAGATGCCAGCAACGTTGGAATTGGTGGCGTTCTTTCCCAGATACAAGATGGGCATGAGAAAGTTATTGCCTACTTTAGTAAGACCTTTGCAAAACCAGAAAGGAATTACTGTGTGACTAGAAAAGAACTCTTGGCAGTCGTGAAATCCGTGGAACATTTCTACAAATATTTGTACGGAAGACGATTTCTGATTAGGACTGATCATGCTGCATTAAAATGGCTGCTACAATTCAAGAATCCTGAAGGTCAGGTGGCTAGATGGATTGAAAGACTACAGGAATACGATTTCAAAATCGATCATAGGGCGGGTACCAGCCATCGTAATGCCGACGCATTGTCCAGAAGGCCATGCCAAGATGAGTGCAAGCATTGTAGTCGACTGGAAGAGAAACATTTTACTGTCGCCAGGACAACAGTAGTCGACGATAATTGGCAGACCGATGGACTACGCGAAGACCAAGAGAATGACCCGACGTTGAAAATACTGCTGGAGTGGAAAGCAGAAGAGAGAAAACCAAGATGGGAAGAAGTTGCACCACACTCACAGAGTGTAAAATCATACTGGGCGCAATGGGACTCGATGATGATTGAAGATGGCCTGTTAAAGCGTTTGGTGGAAAATACCGATGGAACTGAGAAGAGAACTCAGTTGGTTATTCCTAAGAATAGAATTCCAGACGTGCTGAAAGAGATCCATGACGGATCTGGAGGTGGCCATTTTGGAGTCAACAAAACATTAGAAAGATTGCGCCAGCGATTTTACTGGGTTAACTGCAAGGAAGACGTTAAAGACTGGTGCAAGAAATGTGTAGTTTGCGCTGGAAGCAACGGCCCTCATAGACGACGGAAAGCTCCAATGCGTCAATACAACGTTGGCAGTCCATTTGAGCGCATTGCGATTGACGTGGCCGGACCATTTCCAGAAAGCGAAGACAGAAATAAATACATCGTGGTTGTCATGGACTACTTCACCAAATGGGTTGAGGCCTATCCATTACCCAACCAGGAAGCTACTACGGTCGCCGAAACCTTAGTCAAGGAGTGTATATGCCGATTCGGAGTTCCACGTGAACTTCACTCCGACCAGGGGAGAAATTTTGAGTCTGCCGTTTTCCAAAATATCTGTAAGATATTAGGGATTAATAAAACGAGAACAACTGCATTACATCCGCAGTCCGATGGCATGGTTGAACGCATGAACAGAACGATCAACCGATATTTGTCGAAGGTAGTCTCCAACCACCAAAGAGACTGGGACCGACATCTTCATCTGTTCTTAATGGCTTATCGTTCATCCGTGCATGAAACCACAGGGCAAAGTCCTGCGAACATCTTATTTGGGCGTGAGTTGCGCCTGCCATGTGACTTGGTGTTCGGCAGTAAACCTGGGGAAGATCTGGCCGGGGAAGATTACGTAACGGACTTACGGAGAAGAATGAACGACATTCATGAACAAGTCCGCATAAACACTCAAGCTGCCAGCGACCGAATGAAGGACCAGTATGACATCAAGGCAGAAAAAGGTGGATACCAACCAGGGGATTTAGTGTGGCTTTACAATCCTCAAAGGCGCCGAGGTTTATCACCAAAGCTACAAAGAAATTGGGAAGGTCCTTATGAGGTCGTTAAGAGAATAAACGACGTGATATACAGAATTAGAAAAACACCTACCGGGAAGCCGAGAGTAGTACACTTTAATCGGCTAGCCCCGTTCGCCGGTGACAACAATGAAGACCAGCATGGAGCAACGGTTCGTCGGATCATAGCTCAGGAACCGACTTTTGAAGACTTCATGGAACAGTATTCCTTTGGTCACAAGGCGCGGTATGGCGTGACGACAGAAGAATATAGAGATCTGTTCACCGTGTCCTCAGATTATTCCCTCGGCCACTGCGTATCGGAAGACTTAAAGATGTCACGCGGCATAGCGTCAGTCTTTAAGACAAAATTTGGACGACTACAAGAACTGGCCAACCAAGGTCCATCCGTCGGGAAGACGCTACGACTGAGGGATAACAATACAGAACAGCAGCGGTATATCTACTACCTGGTCACAAAACCACGCTCGTACCAAAAGCCGTCATATCGCAACCTATGGAGCTCGCTGTGTGACTTGAAGGATCATCTGCTAGAAAATGACATTTTGAAGTTGGCAGTACCGAAGTTAGGCTGTGGACTAGATGGCTTGGATTGGAGAGTTATTAGGAACATGTTAGAGATCCTCTTCCGCTATACCGGTATCGAAATTCTCGTCTGCAGCTTTAACCCTAACAGACAGAAAGGAGAACTTCAGCGGACCATCGACTGTCACTTCTTCAAGACTTCAAAGTGTACCAAGGGCAATGCATGTAGATTTCGTCATCAAGAACTGTTCCGGGACGAAACAGTCTTAAGGAGGGGGCAATGTGACGTGCGCCCCCGAGAGAATAGTATACAACGCCACCACTGAACGAATATACGAGAACGATGACGCAATCCCTGGCGCCGCAGCGGCTGGACTCTTAATTGCGCCGTGACCTCGTTCCTTTGTGTGCCGGTCATTATCGCGTGGAAGGCTTCGAGTGGCTTCTAGACTGTTACGCGCTATATAAATACTGGCCGGGAGAAGGCGGACAGTCTCATATATACCAGTAACCAGATATGAACTCGGTGATATAAATAAACAGTTTAACAGTTTACATAAATAAATGTAGTTATATAAATAAGTGCAGTGATATAAATGTTAGTTAAATAAATAATCGTAGTGTTTAAGCATTTAATAATATTCTTAGTGTTTATAATTATTTAATCATAGTGTTAGTTGTTTTTATTATCTTTTAATATTTAATCTTTATTTATTTATCGTTTAATAAACGCATTCTTTTGGTTAATAATATTTGTCTGTGTTTTACACTTCACCCATATAAATAAAAACGTTACAATACGATGAGAAAATTGGAAATAGTTTGAATCCACGCCGTTATAACCAAATTAGACACATAACATAACGTACTCAGCCATTTTCGTAATAAATTGTTTGTTATTTACGTTTTACAAATTGCATTTCACAACAAAAATGAAATGCATAATGATATTCTATACCTAGGTAATAAATTATTGTTTATTTAATCCTTGATTCAACATAGCTATATACGAATATGTAAATATGTACACAGTTACGACTAGTGTATGATTAAGTTAAAGGACGTAATTTTTGGTGTTTGCTATTGATAGGACTTGTTCTTTTTAGGGAACAGATAAAGAACTTTCAGGTTTAAAAATGTAATTTTATCTACGACAGTGCGCCAATATGTAATTACTACACCAATTTGAATATCATTATGTGTGATTAAATGACACTCAATGCCGTTAATCACTCATACGTATTAATAACGTAGATTACGATTGAACATTTCAATGTTTCTCATTATGTCAAAAATTAAATGAAAAATGTATTTTGAGACCAATTTAAACTGTCGTAGATAAAATATTGAAGGATACACATTTGATATAGCCTCGTAATGAAACTTGCATGATTAAAACACTCGGCTCATCCCCTCGTGATTTAACATCAGACGCGTTTCATTATGAACGCTATATCAAACTTATATTCTTAATATCTATTACGACACCAGTGTTAAAAAGTGACAGATCATTGTTACTTTTAATATAAGTGCTAAAAGTGAACTAGTTACCTCGGTAATGACGAATGGAACAACGAATCGATATTTCTCACATATGCCAAAAATTATTAGAAGTCGAAATTTCAATGAAAAATAATGTTTGTAGAAAAATAGTATTAAAAGTGATTTTATTTTGTTACTTTTAACACATATCATAAATATTTTGAAAACATTTTCAAATAAATAACAACTATTGCAACTATTGTAAGTAGCTATTTTATTCTTGTTTAATTACGTACCTATTTTTTCTAGTAATTATTTATTTAATACCATCATTTTTTACGGTAAACTTGTTTTCATAAATTTCTAAATTCCACGTCAGGGTCAATTTTTATGTTCATCAATAAAATATCTTGTATCCGCAAACAATTAACACCTGGTAAGCACTTTCTTGCACAAAAATTATTACTGTAATTGTGAATATACAGAATGTTTCCTTTAAAACAACCAGTGCTTTTTTGGGCGAACTAATAACTTTATAGAAAAATGTTTTATACAAAAAATGATCAAGAATAAAGGGCTAATTTATCAGTGATAACAAACCGAAACCGGTAGAACGAAATTATATTTTTTTTAAATAGTACCTATATGATTTTTAGCTCATTACATAGATTGTTTTTTTTTGATTTCAACAATATAAATATTGTATAGGATTATATAACAATTATTTTGAGAAAATTGGTATTAAAAATCACAAATAATGTTATTATAATATTGGAATAGGCATTGCAATACACAGGTCCGTTACCTAGGTTACACTAGTACTAAAGCCATTTTAACCTTCCGTCACCTATAGGTAAGCAAGGTAGTGTCTTTGGTCAAAAAATTCGATGTTGAATTTTTAATATATATATATATATATATATATATATATATATATATATATATATATATATATATATATATATCATCTCGGCATATTACCTACTGTGCCAATCTGCTTTGTAACACAGATATCAGTAATGATGAAATATTTGTACCCCAGGCGTCACTCAATGCTGGCGTGGAAAGTGCACCCCAGGGGTCAATTTAGTGACATTAAAATTGGAAGTAATATTTGGCGTCGGTCGGGATCGAACCCGGGTCCCCAGATTTACGACCAGACACTCAGGCGTGTGTGTGAACTCACTCACACACACGCCTGAGTGTGTGTATGTGTGTGTGTGAAAAAAAATTCTCCTTTTTTGGTTATGATTGGTTAACCGGAAGTACCTACCATAATTTAAAGATTTTAACTTTTTCTTGAAAAAACGCTGTTAGATATAATTTTTTGACCTTGTATGTTATTATAAATAAAAGAATGTTATTATCTATAAGATTGAATTATATTTTTTTCTTCATATTCAATGAATTTAGAGGTAAAGCGTTATATAGAAATATCTTGCATTGCAATACTGCTAAAAGCTGCACCATGGAAACGTCGTGGTTTACACAATATTTTTTATCCTATACACGACAAAGATAAATTAGAACAAAAGTCTTACATAATGAAGAATTTACATGGAAATTTAATTATTTAAAATGTTAATATTAAATACGGGATTATTAATTGTATAATTAGGAAAAGAAATACCTTGTTTGGAAAAAAATGATAAATGAAATAGTCTGTGGTATATTCCCCAGTGAGGGGCTCTTTTATAGTCATATCTTCTTGACATTATATATATATATATATATATATATATATATATATATATATATATATATATATATATATATATATAAAGCAAGAATACTTTGTTTTGACAGATGCCTGGACATATGATTGAAGTGCCATTGCCGCCAGTACCATCTACTGGAGAACATCAACGTACTTTTTTCGCGGCTAGCCGTTTATATGTTTTCACCAGGCTAGCCGTGCAAATTTATATTTTCGCTTCCTTACAGTGGCGCGAAAATTGCATTTTCGAAGGGTGTAGGATAAAAATCTAATTTTCTTCTACCGTTTGAGAACCACTGCTTATATTTTTAGTTTGTTATTACTGATAAATTAGCCCCGTATTCTTGATCATTTTATGTATATAACATTTTTCTCTAAAGTCATTAGTCCAAAAAAGCGCTGGTTGTTTTAATGGAAACAACCTGTACACACATTGCCATTTCCTAAAAAGACAAATTTCTTCATTTGTCATTGTTACGTTTTTAACTAGCTGTACCTGTTGCAAATATTTGCAACAATGTTACGGAGTAATGCTATTAAATTATAAATTTTATATATATTAAATTTTTGGTAGTCTTCTACCCTGTTTTTTTTCTTTTTAACCATCGCTGCTTTGTTGGACACTTTGACACATAATTATAAATAAATTATTTAGGGCCGGTTCGTTAATAATTTTTATTGCTAATTATTTGATAAGGAATTTTGGATATTATTGCATTGTACAAATTTCATAGTAACCTGCAGCAATGTTCAATTTCAACATAAATATACGAGAGTCATATCATAAATGTTGTACACAATTCTTAATTTATTCATTTGTTTTGTAGGGACAAACACGAACTCAGAAGTTTCCTTGGTTTGTGTACCTATTATCGGCGATATGTACCTGGATTTGCCAACATAGCCAAGCCACTGACAAGGCTTACTGAAGAAGGAAGAAGATTTATCTGGGAAATGGACTGTACAGTTGCATTTAAAGAACTAAAACATGCTTTGACAAGCGCACCCGTCTTGAGTTATCCTTTATCTGAAGGAGAATTCATTCTAGACACAGATGCCAGCAACGTTGGAATTGGTGGCGTTCTTTCCCAGATACAAGATGGGCATGAGAAAGTTATTGCCTACTTTAGTAAGACCTTGTCAAAACCAGAAAGGAATTACTGTGTGACTAGAAAAGAACTCTTGGCAGTCGTGAAATCCGTGGAACATTTCTACAAATATTTGTACGGAAGACGATTTCTGATTAGGACTGATCATGCTGCATTAAAATGGCTGCTACAATTCAAGAATCCTGAAGGTCAGGTGGCTAGATGGATTGAAAGACTACAGGAATACGATTTCAAAATCGATCATAGGGCGGGTACCAGCCATCGTAATGCCGACGCATTGTCCAGAAGGCCATGCCAAGATGAGTGCAAGCATTGTAGTCGACTGGAAGAGAAACATTTTACTGTCGCCAGGACAACAGTAGTCGACGATAATTGGCAGACCGATGGACTACGCGAAGACCAAGAGAATGACCCGACGTTGAAAATACTGCTGGAGTGGAAAGCAGAAGAGAGAAAACCAAGATGGGAAGAAGTTGCACCACACTCACAGAGTGTAAAATCATACTGGGCGCAATGGGACTCGATGATGATTGAAGATGGCCTGTTAAAGCGTTTGGTGGAAAATACCGATGGAACTGAGAAGAGAACTCAGTTGGTTATTCCTAAGAATAGAATTCCAGACGTGCTGAAAGAGATCCATGACGGATCTGGAGGTGGCCATTTTGGAGTCAACAAAACATTAGAAAGATTGCGCCAGCGATTTTACTGGGTTAACTGCAAGGAAGACGTTAAAGACTGGTGCAAGAAATGTGTAGTTTGCGCTGGAAGCAACGGCCCTCATAGACGACGGAAAGCTCCAATGCGTCAATACAACGTTGGCAGTCCATTTGAGCGCATTGCGATTGACGTGGCCGGACCATTTCCAGAAAGCGAAGACAGAAATAAATACATCGTGGTTGTCATGGACTACTTCACCAAATGGGTTGAGGCCTATCCATTACCCAACCAGGAAGCTACTACGGTCGCCGAAACCTTAGTCAAGGAGTGTATATGCCGATTCGGAGTTCCACGTGAACTTCACTCCGACCAGGGGAGAAATTTTGAGTCTGCCGTTTTCCAAAATATCTGTAAGATATTAGGGATTAATAAAACGAGAACAACTGCATTACATCCGCAGTCCGATGGCATGGTTGAACGCATGAACAGAACGATCAACCGATATTTGTCGAAGGTAGTCTCCAACCACCAAAGAGACTGGGACCGACATCTTCATCTGTTCTTAATGGCTTATCGTTCATCCGTGCATGAAACCACAGGGCAAAGTCCTGCGAACATCTTATTTGGGCGTGAGTTGCGCCTGCCATGTGACTTGGTGTTCGGCAGTAAACCTGGGGAAGATCTGGCCGGGGAAGATTACGTAACGGACTTACGGAGAAGAATGAACGACATTCATGAACAAGTCCGCATAAACACTCAAGCTGCCAGCGACCGAATGAAGGACCAGTATGACATCAAGGCAGAAAAAGGTGGATACCAACCAGGGGATTTAGTGTGGCTTTACAATCCTCAAAGGCGCCGAGGTTTATCACCAAAGCTACAAAGAAATTGGGAAGGTCCTTATGAGGTCGTTAAGAGAATAAACGACGTGATATACAGAATTAGAAAAACACCTACCGGGAAGCCGAGAGTAGTACACTTTAATCGGCTAGCCCCGTTCGCCGGTGACAACAATGAAGACCAGCATGGAGCAACGGTTCGTCGGATCATAGCTCAGGAACCGACTTTTGAAGACTTCATGGAACAGTATTCCTTTGGTCACAAGGCGCGGTATGGCGTGACGACAGAAGAATATAGAGATCTGTTCACCGTGTCCTCAGATTATTCCCTCGGCCACTGCGTATCGGAAGACTTAAAGATGTCACGCGGCATAGCGTCAGTCTTTAAGACAAAATTTGGACGACTACAAGAACTGGCCAACCAAGGTCCATCCGTCGGGAAGACGCTACGACTGAGGGATAACAATACAGAACAGCAGCGGTATATCTACTACCTGGTCACAAAACCACGCTCGTACCAAAAGCCGTCATATCGCAACCTATGGAGCTCGCTGTGTGACTTGAAGGATCATCTGCTAGAAAATGACATTTTGAAGTTGGCAGTACCGAAGTTAGGCTGTGGACTAGATGGCTTGGATTGGAGAGTTATTAGGAACATGTTAGAGATCCTCTTCCGCTATACCGGTATCGAAATTCTCGTCTGCAGCTTTAACCCTAACAGACAGAAAGGAGAACTTCAGCGGACCATCGACTGTCACTTCTTCAAGACTTCAAAGTGTACCAAGGGCAATGCATGTAGATTTCGTCATCAAGAACTGTTCCGGGACGAAACAGTCTTAAGGAGGGGGCAATGTGACGTGCGCCCCCGAGAGAATAGTATACAACGCCACCACTGAACGAATATACGAGAACGATGACGCAATCCCTGGCGCCGCAGCGGCTGGACTCTTAATTGCGCCGTGACCTCGTTCCTTTGTGTGCCGGTCATTATCGCGTGGAAGGCTTCGAGTGGCTTCTAGACTGTTACGCGCTATATAAATACTGGCCGGGAGAAGGCGGACAGTCTCATATATACCAGTAACCAGATATGAACTCGGTGATATAAATAAACAGTTTAACAGTTTACATAAATAAATGTAGTTATATAAATAAGTGCAGTGATATAAATGTTAGTTAAATAAATAATCGTAGTGTTTAAGCATTTAATAATATTCTTAGTGTTTATAATTATTTAATCATAGTGTTAGTTGTTTTTATTATCTTTTAATATTTAATCTTTATTTATTTATCGTTTAATAAACGCATTCTTTTGGTTAATAATATTTGTCTGTGTTTTACACTTCACCCATATAAATAAAAACGTTACAATACGATGAGAAAATTGGAAATAGTTTGAATCCACGCCGTTATAACCAAATTAGACACATAACATAACGTACTCAGCCATTTTCGTAATAAATTGTTTGTTATTTACGTTTTACAAATTGCATTTCACAACAAAAATGAAATGCATAATGATATTCTATACCTAGGTAATAAATTATTGTTTATTTAATCCTTGATTCAACATAGCTATATACGAATATGTAAATATGTACACAGTTACGACTAGTGTATGATTAAGTTAAAGGACGTAATTTTTGGTGTTTGCTATTGATAGGACTTGTTCTTTTTAGGGAACAGATAAAGAACTTTCAGGTTTAAAAATGTAATTTTATCTACGACAGTGCGCCAATATGTAATTACTACACCAATTTGAATATCATTATGTGTGATTAAATGACACTCAATGCCGTTAATCACTCATACGTATTAATAACGTAGATTACGATTGAACATTTCAATGTTTCTCATTATGTCAAAAATTAAATGAAAAATGTATTTTGAGACCAATTTAAACTGTCGTAGATAAAATATTGAAGGATACACATTTGATATAGCCTCGTAATGAAACTTGCATGATTAAAACACTCGGCTCATCCCCTCGTGATTTAACATCAGACGCGTTTCATTATGAACGCTATATCAAACTTATATTCTTAATATCTATTACGACACCAGTGTTAAAAAGTGACAGATCATTGTTACTTTTAATATAAGTGCTAAAAGTGAACTAGTTACCTCGGTAATGACGAATGGAACAACGAATCGATATTTCTCACATATGCCAAAAATTATTAGAAGTCGAAATTTCAATGAAAAATAATGTTTGTAGAAAAATAGTATTAAAAGTGATTTTATTTTGTTACTTTTAACACATATCATAAATATTTTGAAAACATTTTCAAATAAATAACAACTATTGCAACTATTGTAAGTAGCTATTTTATTCTTGTTTAATTACGTACCTATTTTTTCTAGTAATTATTTATTTAATACCATCATTTTTTACGGTAAACTTGTTTTCATAAATTTCTAAATTCCACGTCAGGGTCAATTTTTATGTTCATCAATAAAATATCTTGTATCCGCAAACAATTAACACCTGGTAAGCACTTTCTTGCACAAAAATTATTACTGTAATTGTGAATATACAGAATGTTTCCTTTAAAACAACCAGTGCTTTTTTGGGCGAACTAATAACTTTATAGAAAAATGTTTTATACAAAAAATGATCAAGAATAAAGGGCTAATTTATCAGTGATAACAAACCGAAACCGGTAGAACGAAATTATATTTTTTTTAAATAGTACCTATATGATTTTTAGCTCATTACATAGATTGTTTTTTTTTGATTTCAACAATATAAATATTGTATAGGATTATATAACAATTATTTTGAGAAAATTGGTATTAAAAATCACAAATAATGTTATTATAATATTGGAATAGGCATTGCAATACACAGGTCCGTTACCTAGGTTACACTAGTACTAAAGCCATTTTAACCTTCCGTCACCTATAGGTAAGCAAGGTAGTGTCTTTGGTCAAAAAATTCGATGTTGAATTTTTAATATATATATATATATATATATATATATATATATATATATATATATATATATATATATATATCATCTCGGCATATTACCTACTGTGCCAATCTGCTTTGTAACACAGATATCAGTAATGATGAAATATTTGTACCCCAGGCGTCACTCAATGCTGGCGTGGAAAGTGCACCCCAGGGGTCAATTTAGTGACATTAAAATTGGAAGTAATATTTGGCGTCGGTCGGGATCGAACCCGGGTCCCCAGATTTACGACCAGACACTCAGGCGTGTGTGTGAACTCACTCACACACACGCCTGAGTGTGTGTATGTGTGTGTGTGAAAAAAAATTCTCCTTTTTTGGTTATGATTGGTTAACCGGAAGTACCTACCATAATTTAAAGATTTTAACTTTTTCTTGAAAAAACGCTGTTAGATATAATTTTTTGACCTTGTATGTTATTATAAATAAAAGAATGTTATTATCTATAAGATTGAATTATATTTTTTTCTTCATATTCAATGAATTTAGAGGTAAAGCGTTATATAGAAATATCTTGCATTGCAATACTGCTAAAAGCTGCACCATGGAAACGTCGTGGTTTACACAATATTTTTTATCCTATACACGACAAAGATAAATTAGAACAAAAGTCTTACATAATGAAGAATTTACATGGAAATTTAATTATTTAAAATGTTAATATTAAATACGGGATTATTAATTGTATAATTAGGAAAAGAAATACCTTGTTTGGAAAAAAATGATAAATGAAATAGTCTGTGGTATATTCCCCAGTGAGGGGCTCTTTTATAGTCATATCTTCTTGACATTATATATATATATATATATATATATATATATATATATATATATATATATATATATATATAAAGCAAGAATACTTTGTTTTGACAGATGCCTGGACATATGATTGAAGTGCCATTGCCGCCAGTACCATCTACTGGAGAACATCAACGTACTTTTTTCGCGGCTAGCCGTTTATATGTTTTCACCAGGCTAGCCGTGCAAATTTATATTTTCGCTTCCTTACAGTGGCGCGAAAATTGCATTTTCGAAGGGTGTAGGATAAAAATCTAATTTTCTTCTACCGTTTGAGAACCACTGCTTATATTTTTAGTTTGTTATTACTGATAAATTAGCCCCGTATTCTTGATCATTTTATGTATATAACATTTTTCTCTAAAGTCATTAGTCCAAAAAAGCGCTGGTTGTTTTAATGGAAACAACCTGTACACACATTGCCATTTCCTAAAAAGACAAATTTCTTCATTTGTCATTGTTACGTTTTTAACTAGCTGTACCTGTTGCAAATATTTGCAACAATGTTACGGAGTAATGCTATTAAATTATAAATTTTATATATATTAAATTTTTGGTAGTCTTCTACCCTGTTTTTTTTCTTTTTAACCATCGCTGCTTTGTTGGACACTTTGACACATAATTATAAATAAATTATTTAGGGCCGGTTCGTTAATAATTTTTATTGCTAATTATTTGATAAGGAATTTTGGATATTATTGCATTGTACAAATTTCATAGTAACCTGCAGCAATGTTCAATTTCAACATAAATATACGAGAGTCATATCATAAATGTTGTACACAATTCTTAATTTATTCATTTGTTTATTTTCATTAAACTATGTCTTTATATTCCTTCAATATAGTCTCCCTGCTTCTCAATGACTCAGTTCCAACGTCAGCGAAGCTTCACTATTTCATTCAAGACACCATCTCTGTTCATCTGTCGAATGGCTTGGGTAACGGCAGCATGAAGTTCTTCCAGAGACAGAAAACGATGTGCACGCATATGCTGTTTCACCTTTGGGAATAGGTCGCAGTCTGGTGGACTCATGTCCGGACTGTAGGGAACACTTCCCAACCGTATTCACACAGTTTTTCAGTTAGGACATTCCGGATGTGGGTGCGAGCATTGTCATAGAGAATGAATGGCCCAGCCTCGAGCAACTGAGGTCGGGTTTGTGCAATTTTCTGTGCTCGGTTGACGAACACTAAATAACGCAGCAATGAGCAACCGTCAAACAACAAAATAAAGCAAAAGAGGTTATGATAATTAATAAACTGCAAATTTTGGTGACGATTAATAACCGCATTTTTATTTTATGGGCGCACACCCGAGTGCTTGCGAATACTCCCGCATCCCGGTCATTAGCAACGCTAGCGCCGCTCTTGGTCGCTCTCGAAAACAATGTCATTACTTTTCTTATGCAAAATTTTGAAAATTAATTAAAAAAAAAACTATGCAAAATTTTCAACTCAACTTCTACGATACGTCCGGAAGCTGAAAGAACATCTCTACAAAATTTGGCGTCGATATGTAAAACGGTGTAGATTTGTATAGATATCAAACATTCACTTATATAAGATTGTATTAAAATAAATATATACACATATTTCTAAAATATTAAATAAAAATGTAGTATTTTTAAGCACGTCTAAAAAAATAGTTTTATGTGACGTATTTTTTGTGGTTGATTACAACAATGATTATACTTCACTATAATAATGATACAGTATCACTGATACTTGATTATTGGACAAAAAATCAAAGTAGCTGACATCTGGTGAGAGATTTGTGAACCTAAGGAATTAGGAAAATATTTTTCTATAGAATAAGTGTAGTGAAATAAAAGTTTGTTTTTTTAAATGTAAATACAGTTTATATTTTAAGTTTTTATATTTTTCGAAATAAATTATTTATATACAGTATTTAATGCCCGTATACGACGTTTATTATATTAAATAGGCTATGCAATACACAAGTATTGATACGGCTGTCGCCTAGCGCCTAGGTTGCACCAGTAGTTATTTTTATTACATTATTATTAATTTTGAATACCATTTTACTCGAAATAATTGTTATCCAGCCCTATACAATATTTACATCGTTGAAATCAGATAAAAATTCTCTATAAAATGAACTAAACAATTATATAGGATACCATTTAAAAAAATATTATTTTGTTCTACAGTTTGAGAACCATTGCTTGAATTTTTGGTTTGTTATTACTTATAAATTAGCCTTTTCTTCTTTATAATTTTTTGTGCATAACATTTTTCTCTAAGCTATTAGTTCGCCCAAAAAACAGTGATTGTTTTAAAGGAAACACCCTGTATATGAGGCGTTTAGTCCAGAAAAAAGATAGTTTATTATATAAAACTCTAAATAAATCATAATAAAATATAATCCAAGCTCGATCTTTACTTTGCAACTAAATCGTTAAGATGTTTACATTACACTTTGAATTGAAAACAACAAATAATACCACTAATTTACATGTATGCAAATAAATTGTTCATGTAATATTTGAAATTGTTGTTTCATCATCGTTACAAATTTGATTTCTGTTTATAATAATAATAAAAAACATGTAAACATTTTTGATTTTATGCAAAGAATATTTTGACAATAAATTTTGGCATTTGCAAAATTTTAGATCTATGAGGGCTCAAAATTTATAAATGAAAAATCTGATGTGACCAACACAGTACCTCCCGCCATTTACCTATGTATATAATTTTTATATTACCTACTTTATAAATTTATCCATACAATATATAGAAAAAGTATTAAAGCAAACTTTTATAATAACAAATTGAGAAAAAAATACATTTAAAGGTATTTTTTGAAGAAAAACTATCTTGAGCTTCAAGTAAACTGGCATTTCCGGTTATCCGATTGCCATCAAAATCTAATCAGATATTTCCATATTAGAATAAGGTAGAAATACATGGTTTCAAAACTTTCTGAATGATAGTATTTGAGTTAGAGCGTAAACAGGATCCACACATATATACATACATACACACAGACATCATCGTGAAAATGTTAAAATTGGATTGTAGGGACCTTAAAACGTGGTCATTTACCAAAATCTCGTTATGCGATTTTTAGCACGATCTCTATACCTCCCTTACCAAGGGTAGTGGGAGGTAAAAAGGAAATGTGCAAAGTGAAAATTTTGGTGGAGCAGGTCCCGACTATGGAGATTAAAAAGAAACTAAACATTTTTTTTGACTATGTAATAAATTTTAAAAAATAATTTTAGAATAAAATAAATAGGTAAATTTGACACAGGAGCATTAAAAAAATTAATTGTTGTAAAAAGTTAAACTTTTTAAGTTTATAAAAATGTGCAAAATAAATCAAAATTGAAGTTAAAAATGAACATTACATATCTTTCTTCAAAGTAAATAAATTAATCTTAATCATTCATAAACTTACGCACATACAATAATAATATTAATAATAATAATAATAATCCTGTATTACTTTAACAGGTAAAATACCCAATACTAGTAAATGTGACAACAAGTAAGTATTTATATATTAAAAATGTCAATATCCGAGCAAATATTACTATATACGTTTTACATAACATACATATAATGATGATTTGTACAGAATAATAGAGTTGTAAGATGGCAAATAAAAAGTTAAATTACATCTTGAAAAAGGTCGTGGTACACGAAACTGCAGTTTATTAATCAAGTATTCACTATCAATATTGTTATTAATAATTTTAGATGAAGTATCTAACGCAATACTTGTGTGACATTGTTGATTACTAACCACATTAAATTGTTCAGAAAGTAATTTGAGAATCCATATTACGATCAGGAAATACGTTGAAACTTTTGAACCAGAGATATTTCAAAAAAATTCTTTGGACTTATTACATAATTATGTAAGTTTAAATATCCAAGTATCATTATGCTTGCGTAAAATCATATGTTAGGGTCCGCAAACTATTATTCAAAGTGATTTTATTCTTTCTTAGATGAATACAATATTCCCCTTGGCAGTGAGCAGTGAAAAGTAAAAATTTTTATATCCAGCTTTACACTTCTTGATTCTATAAAGACTCCCTTATTTCCACAGACGTAACAAAAGAATTGTAGCACAATGTAAAACAGACCGTTATACATTACAAGATTTTTAACGACATATTACATGTTTCATGAGATAAAAATTGTATTCATTAATTTTGAATGCAGAGTATATAATAATAAGATATCTGTACAATAATTGCCTTCTTACATGAATCGTTTTAAAAGCAAAAAGGTTAATTTTTCGTACACTTCGATAATTATTACATAAGACTGCAAAATCTGAGTCTTATAGATTTGGTACATGCATGTTCTAAGATTAAACAACCAAATTTAAAATTTAAATAAAGTATGTAAATAAAAACAAATGAACAAGTTAATGTAAATAGAATTTCACAAATTCTTCGTTTCACAGATATTCGAATGAGATTTCTTACAAGATGATGACCTTCAACCTTAACCTGCAGTGAAGAGTGGCACCGCTCCATGACAGATGCTATCAACACACCACTGTTCCGGTGTTATTACTTCGCATGTCTGAATTATTTTACATTTAAATTTTTCACAATATACTCTTGAAATTTATCCTTTTTTATAACCAGAAACATTTGCTATTTTCCATGCAATGCTAATATCTCGAAGCAAGGAATCAAGATTATAATTTTCAGCAAATTTTGTAAAAATGAATATATAAAAAATGATGAAGAATAAGAGACTAATGTATCAGTAAACCGAAAATTCAGCCAGTGGTTCTCAAACGGCAGAACAAAATTATATTTTTTCAAATGGTAGCCTATATATTTTTTTATAACATAATTTGCATACAATGGTCGTCAAAGTTAAAAAAAATACTTTAAAAAACTCATGTAGTCGTCAGATGAAATTAGATTTTTTTTTATAACTTTGAATTACCAATGGCACCCTTTAACTAAAATTAAGTTATAACTTGTTCCGAAGGTCGTTTCTCAAATTGCCACTAGATTTTTTTAAAATATTTGTATATATTTTACATTTTACTTATATTTGTGATGTCAGTTTTTAAATTTATGTTGTTGCTGTCATTTTTTATGTTTGTGTAACATTTCTAGAGTAAGACGTTTGTGAAAATTGTGTTTTGTATCAATGACCTTGACAGCATCAAAATTAAAATTATGTCCAAGTGTCATACTAGAGCACATTTTCCGTTGTTGTTGTGCTTATTATTGCAATTTCGTTGATGTTCTGCTATTGTTGTAGCTCCTGAAGAAGACACATGGGGTGTCGAAACCGGTAGAGGCGGAAAATAAATGATTATTTGACTGATATCCAGTAACGCTATTTAATAACTGTAAATTTTTAACATTAACCTGCACTTAAATTTTAGAAATAGAAAATTAGATATGCACAATCACACAAAAATTTACACTACACTCTAATTCTCATAATTACAATATGAGACAAAAAAGTGATTTTAATATACCAATATCAAATTGTAACATCGTTAAATACTCTCCGAAGCGAGTAGGTTTAAACATATTTAACAAATTGCCCTCGTATATTAAGAACAAAAGTACTCCTGTTGATTTCAGAACTGCTTTAAAAGAAATATTTATTTATTTTAACAATGTATGTTTATAATGACTATTTCTATACATACTATGTATGTCCAAAGAAAGAAAGAAATAAATAAAAATAAATTTAAAAAATCTTCTTTCCATTCACCTTTCCAGTCAAGAAGTATTGCAGCCATTAGAAATAATATTACAATATTGAAATAGGCTGTGGAATACGTAACTATTGATATGACTGTTACCTGGGTTACACTAGTAGTAAAGCCATTTTTTATTACATTAAAAATAGAAGGAATCTAAGGTTATTAAAATTAAAACTAATAAAATTACCCCTTAACCTTAAAATTAAGTTCAATAAAAACTAAATACGTACCTATTCCAAGAACTAAGTTCTCATCATCAGTAAGTAGTACAAAATTAGGAAGAGTTAAACAGAGTTATTAGGACCTCTGGCATGTTTGACATGTTGCGTAATCTTAGGTACTCTGTTTAATTTTCCCTAATTTTGTACTTGCGATCATGAGAACTTAGTTCTCAAAATATGTATTTAGTTTTTATTAAAATTAATTTTTAGGTTAAGGGGTAATTTTATGAATTTAGTTTTTATTATATTTTTAAATAAAAATACATACATCATCACGGCACATTATCCATTGCTGGGTGTGTTAATCTGCTTTGTACACAGATATCGGTAATTTTTAATACCATATTTCTCGAAATAATTGTTATACAACCCTTTAAAATATTTGCAAAAATATAATACAGGATACCATTTTAAAAAAAATGTTCTACAGTTTAAGGACCACTAGTCGAACTTTCGATTTGTTATTATTGATAAATTAGCCCCCTTATTCTTGATAATTTTTTGTATATAACATTTTTCTCTAGTCATTAGTTCACTGATTGTTTTAAAGAAAACATCTGTATATAAAATGTACTTATGAATTATGTTTATAGGTATAATAAAATAAAAGGTAAGTTATGCTTAGAAAAGTTGTAAATGAAAAATATCCAAATATTGCCAAAAACATTAAATATAAATCAATAACCTTTATAATAACATGAATGTATAAGAAATAGTATTATTTGTTAAGAACACACACATTTCATATATCTTGCCCAACAAAGATGCCGTCTCATTTTTCATTTTCCTCACTACCCAAATATTTTAATTACAGCTTATCAACAATAAAAACAAATTTCGAAACAAAATAAGGGAAAGGGTCCGTTGTTATTTTAATCGACGGTACCGTAAACTTATTTATAATTAATTGAAGCGAAATACACTTTGTTGTTTGCTAGCGTCTTTGTGAATCTGGCAGTTTAATAATAATTCCGTTGGAACAAGTAATTGATTGTATAAAGTTTGCTTCCGTACCCCAATACTCGTTATTTATACAGGAGTGCTGATGTTTTCCCAGCCAACTTCCTCCATCAAACTTTATTGACATCTCCTTGAGATAACCTATATAAATTACTCCACCTCAAGAGCGAAATTCACCTCTCGATTCCTGGTATTTAGACAATGTTTTGTTGTAACATAAACAACAGCCTGTAGTGATAAATTCTGGATTCCTACGACTGAAATTAATTTGCATTCGTTGTCTGGTATTTTGCAGTCAACAAACGCGTATTTACCTCGGGTTCACGGAGTGAAATTATCAATCAATGGTCGTGTTTATCCAATAGCAGAAACAGTGCTATTCTGGGGCTCTGTTGAATGCTGGGCTGGGCTGGAACTAGTATCACAGCCAGGAGTTTATTTACTCATCCCAAGTGTAGAGTTGGAGTGCAGACAAGAGCAGCCAGTCTCTTTGTATACGAATACACGATGAGGAAATTTAATAATAATCACGTTCATATGTGTTACTAAATTACTTTGACACGTTTGCATAAATATGTCATCGCATATTTTATTCAGTTACAAAATTCAAGCTATTGATATTTAGTATCAAAAAGAATTTTATTTTCGAATCATAATCTTCTTTTATTTACCCTTAAAAGCGGGCGCAATTTGGCTTTTATTGCCCGAGGGCCTATAAAGTTGCCAGAAAATTGCTATTCAAACATATCAAAATTGTGGTTTATGGATACATGTCAAACAACACAAAAAAATCAAAAAAACACATTTTTTAACACTATTTCGTATTCTTTCTCGTATACGTCTTTTGACTTCTGTCTTCTGTGGAACTAATTTGCCCTGTGCAGTCTTAAAGTCACGCGATATTTCTTTGGAATAATCATTAGATGTTAATTTCATTTGACACTAAATTAAAATTGTTTATAAAAGACAACATAGCTACACCAACAAATTATGTAGAAACCACGGCATACTTAAAATTCACAACGCCAGCACAACGAGAACGAATTTAAAATATATGTATTGAATCCTTGAATTTCGAGAACCAAAATAAAATATAACTTTTTATGTACCACAGGCATTTATCATGATTATAGCACCCGGGAAAATTAAAGGTCTCCGCTAAGCGTCGAGCTTTAAACATTCCTCCGTGCCACAATCTTTTAATTATGCCCTTAAAATATAAATAACTATAGGATTGTGAAATAACACTTTATTCAGTACTTTGTACAGAATTAGTATTTAGTTATATAAACAATTCGTACAAATTTGATAAAGCAATAAACAAATTACTATTAAGATAATAAAGTTATACTAAAATAAATGTGTATTGAAAATGTGTAAATAGGTAAATACATTTATTTATTAAAACAAGCAACATTACTTATAAACCATGGCTTGCAATTTTGAAAGGTAGGGGTATAATGAATTCTTTCTATAATTTTATGAGAATTATTATTAGTTGCTTGACTGGACTTGACTTAACACTCCGGCCTACCCATCCAGAGGTTTTTTGAATACACACTTGCAGCCGGTCCTGCTCAAGACACGACACGGACTAGAGTCAGGCACACTAGTCAACAAACACAGACAAAAAACACAAAAATTTGTTTAACGTCCAGTAGACTCCCTAACTTTTAAAATAGAAATCTATGTTGGCCGACTTTTTACCTCCCGCTACCCTTCGTAAGGGAGGTATAGGGATCGTGCTAAAAATCGCATATCCAGATTTTGGTACATGACCACGTTTTAAAGTTCCTACAATCCGATTTTAACATTTTTACGATGATGCCTGTAGGTGTGTATGTGTGTGTGTGTGTGTGTGTGTGTGTGTGTGTGTGTGTGTGTGTGTGTGTGTTTGTGTGTTTGTGTGTGTGTAGGTGTGTGTATATGTGGATCTTCTGGACGTTCTAACTCATATACTATCATTCAGAAAGTTTTGAAACCATGTATTTCTACTTATTTTAATATGGAAAGAAACTATTAGATTTTGGTGTCAATCGGATAACCGGACATGGCAGTTTACTTGAAGCTCAAAATAGTTTTTCTTCAAAAAATACCTTTAAATGTTATTTTTTCACAATTTGTTATTATAAAAATTAAAGATTATTCAATTTTCTACAGGTTTGCATTAATACTTTTTCTATATATTTTATGGACAAATTTATAAAGTAATATAAAAATTATATCTCGGAGCTTATGCTTTAAATACAACTCCATGGTTACATAGTTCAGCTCAAATGGGGAAGTTTAACGTGATTGAAATTACATGTGAAATATTTTTTAACTGTAAATATATAAATAATTATAACTTAAAATGTAATTGAAAGTTAAAATTATGTTCCCGTTTATTTATAATTTATTATTTATCATCGAACTGTAGTGACGTCACAAGTGACGCATACCTAGAAAGCATGATAAGAGCTGACTTTTGGAACGTATATTGAGGCATTACACTACACATTTCTGGCCAGTTCACGTGGGTTTGTTTACGTTTTCGCGGAGTAAGGTTAGGATTTTTTAGTTCGTATTGGAATTATATTTGTTTTCAAAACTATTATACGATACTTAATTTTTAATATTGAATATAATAATACACTAAATGAAATAAATAAAACTAGTCGATTGCACAAGAAGAACAACAAAACTATAATAATCACAACACAGAACTGTCACTGCTTATAATCGCCAAAACATGTGGGTGCCATTTTTAAAACTTCCTGTTGCCATGTGAACCAGCGCGCACCGCTTAAGGTAGACTATACGTTCTCCGTAAACTTCTGTGAAGTCATTATTTTAGAAAATTTCATTTTTTGAGAAATCTAGGCATTTTTGAGTGAAATACAATATTGAATATCACTTTTGAAGACATTCTTAATAAAATAAAAAAATAAAAGAAATACGCTAAACTTCCCCATTGTATATAATATAACTTACAGATACAAGTCACTGTCAAAAAATTATCATTTCAAATTAATAATGGTAACGTTTTAAAAAGATAATTGTAAATAGAACAATAGTTTTATGGAAAGGAACTTAATATACATAATTTCTAGCATTAAAATAAATTTCTAGCATTAAATAAATAAATAAATAAATAAATAAATAAATAAATAAATAAATAAATAAATAAATAAATAAATAAATAAATAAATAAATAAATAAATAAATAAATAAATAAATAAATAAATAAATAAATAAATAAATAAATAAATAAATATATTATCACGGCATATTACCCATTGCTAGGAATGTATAAATTAATAATAATTAAATGGCGGGAGGTATTGTGTTGGTCATATCAGATTTTTTAACGTGGGATTCTATCACATACATGGTGAAGATGTCGTTATTACTATTCCTAGAGCATTCCAATTGTCCTAAAAGTGGATGCTAATTTAAACGAAATCTAGTTAAGTACCATATCCCGAATGACCTTAATTCTAAGTTTTTCTTTTAACATATACATGAAGCATGGTCTTCAGTTTTATTTCAGAACTGTTCGCATTCTTTTTGCATTTTTGTGTACTCCTCCGCCTTTGCATTTCTTTCCATATAGTTGATGCTGTTATAATTAGTCTCTTCCCTAATTTTATATTTATTCCAGTTCAGATAATTTATTAGAATGATAGAGTTCAAGCAGTTATTAAAAATGACGCTGTTTAAATTTAATTAGGCGTAACATAACATTGAAAATTTGACACTTTAAAATAAAGTTATGTTTAATGAATTAAAATACTTGCCAAAACTAATTTTATAAAACAATCCTTTTAATTAACACGTTTACTGTGAAGTTTTTTTCGAGTTTCACTGTAGTGTACGAAGTCCAATTCTGCGATGAGGATTATTTTGTAATAAAATTTTAATTTTAAATATTTTCATCTAAATGTTAGGTTATACATAGATACTTTTGCTGCGAGGCATATTAAAAAATCTGTTGTGGCCAGCACAATACCTTCCGTCAATCCTGTGTATTATGTACAAATTCCATACATAAATTTTCTTCTAAAAGATTCTAATTTTTTGGTATTTTATGATTCCCTTTCTCGGCAACTGAATTCCATTCTCCTGATAACAAACAAACCACATGAAATAAGAAAATCATGAAATTTTGAATGAAAAATTATGACACTTGTCAGTTATGGACATAATTAATTGCTGTCATTTTGATACGGGTTCCCATATCTGCTTGCCAAAGGCACGCGCCCTATACATATTTTTTTTTTGCAAAAGATGCTATATTTCCAGTAAAGTTATTTCATAAACAAACTATGCAAATTGCACTTGACACTGACATCTACTTCTTCTTCTTTAGTTTTTCCCATTCGTTAGGGGGTCGCTATTTTTTATTTTCTTCTTCCACTCATTTTTGTTTTGCGTGTCTTTCTCATTCAGTTCCTTTTCTCTCAAGTCTTCTGCAATACAATCTTTTCATCTTATATTTGGTCTTCCTATGTTTCTTCCACCTTCTATTAATATATTCATCGCTTCTCATGACATGTTCAAACCAATGTAATCGTCTTTCTTATATCCAGAAACTTCTAACACTAGAGTTACTTCCCTTATTCTGTCATTGATTTACATTTTATTGATACTGACATCTGTCAATTTGAATTAGCAGTTTCCATGGTTAAGTTAGCATAGCTGGCTGAATTATGAAATTTATATGAATTTTTTTATCTTTATTATTCTTTAATCCTATATCTGTTAAATATGAAATATAAAATGCAATCAAATCGTATAGACAATAATATATTCTTTAAGTTATAATAACATTTAACTGAGTTTTTCAAGAAAAACTGTTAAAATCTTCAAATGAGGGTACTTCCGGTTGACCAATTATAACCAAAATCTAATCAAGTCTGCATATGGTTGTAAGGAAGAGGAATACGCAAGAATTGTAATTTTTGGAATTCTAGTATTGGAGATATCGTGCAGGAAAAAACGGTCACATACACACACACACACACACACACATACACACATACACACACACACGCACATACGAACACACACACACACACATACAGACATCATCGTAAAAATAGTAAAATCGTATTGTAAAGACCCTAAAACGTGCTTATTCAATGGAAACTCACCACCGATTTTTTTGACCAAAGACAATACCTTCCTTACCTATAGGTGACGGAAGGTAAAAACGCGCTACTTAAGTTGCACGATGTGTGAATCCTATTGCAACCTACAAAGTAGCGGCCGCAATACAGCTGCAAGCAGCATTTAGAATGCAGAGTAGTGGAAACAGGAAAAAATATTTATTTGGGTGAAACAATTACTGCGACTGCACTTTTGCAGCTTTTCGAGGAGTGAAAACTGTTTATGTGTAATAATTATATACATAATTATAAATAAACAAATATATCATGTACACGGTATCGTTAATGATAATGATATATTCGAATAGTGCGGGGGTGGAGAGTGTACTACAGGGGTTACTTTTATGCCATTTAAAATTCGAAATAATTTCAGCGATAGTCAGGATCGAACTCGAGTGCCCAAATTCGCGACCAGACACTCAGGCTCACGACCACAAGACCCCATGTAATTTTTATATTATATATAATTAACAGGCTGTTATTTAAGTAAGCGTACAATGCTTAATCGATGTTAGAATTAACCCCATATATATAGTAAATCTGGCAATAATTTTTGTTTTACATGTTTTCTACAAGAACTGGAGCCCGTTAAAACTGATCACTTATGTCAAAATTCAAAATTTTGTTAAAGAAAGTAAAAATCAATGAGTGGTAGCATGAATGGTGATTAGAAGATGACTAGGCAGGAGATGACTAGCAGTGTTTTAACTCTGTCAGTCATTTATGGTTTATTTTAGAGAAAAAACCTCAAATAAAATTTATCGAAAAATTAATTGTACGTAACTTTTATTTGAAGTATTTTTCTCTAAAATAAACTCTAAACGCTTGATAGAGTTAAAACACTGCTAGTCATCCCCTCCCTAGTCATCTCCTAATCACCGTTCATGCTACCACCCAATGACTCTGGAAAAAAATGTCACACCTGTCACAATTAACATATAAGATATTTCAGATTTACATAAGGAAATATTACATGTTTATCGACCCTGCTACATGTCTGCATACTCTTGATTGGTGAAGATAATTGGCATTTTGAAAATATCAAACAAACGGAATATAAATATATATATTTTTACTAAATTTTGAATTATGACGTAATTGGTTAAGGGACTCCAGTTCTTATAGAAAGCATGTCAAACAAAAATTATTGCCAGATTTATTAACTATGGGCTTATTTCTGTTAAAGGTTAAGCGTTATACCACAGAGCACAAATTAATAATGTACTGATCTGTGGTTATACACTTACGTAAATAACACCCTGTATTTTTGTATAACTTTTCCTAATTTTAATGTAGTCTTTAATTCATTTTTTTTAAGGTTTTTGTTTTCTTTTTCTACTTGACAGCAATATAATTGCTAAAGACGTTGCACGAGAACAGTATCCATCATCGAGTAGATACGGAAATCAACGCAAAATTAAAAAATTGTTGTTTGACCACAACTGCTAGGCACACCAAAAGTTGCAACGCGTGCACCAGGCAATCAGCTGAAATAAAAGCGGCACAATAGGTGTGAATATTTCTGCAACTTATTTTGCAAGTAGCCGCAGCATAGAGAACTGCGCGGTATATGCGACTATCAGTCGGTGTGTGAACCCATCATGCAACTTTTGCAGTCGCAATAAAAAAAAATATTGTGGCCAGCACAATACCTCTCGACACTTCCGTTTCTGGTTACATAACTATAACGCGCGAGCAGTCATGTGATATTGTTGGCCTTGACAAGCAGATATGGGTGCCCGTGTCAGAATGAAAATTAGTAATTATATGCACATAGATGTCAAATGTCAGAATTTTTCATTAAAAATTTCAAGATTTCGAATTTCACGAGGAGTGTGGAATTTACTTGTCGAGGAATAAACCACATGCATGGAATTGGAATATCACTAAATTTAAAATGAAAAATTATATTTGATATCTATGTACATAATTACTAGACATTTTGACACGGGCCCCCATATTTGCTTGTCAAGGCCAAAAAAGTCACATGACTGCTCGCGCCCTATTGTATTTAACATTTCTTGTATACACTCTACATTAAAAATTCTACTTACATCTATTCTTTATATTTAGATTATTTAATTTTAAATTCATTCTATGTAGAAATTTTGTCCTACTCTTCTAATTTTACGAAATGTTTCCAATTAATTGTCGGGATTGACAGTATTTTTGAAGGATAAATGTAATATACCTATAATTTTAAATATTTGACTATTAATACAATAAGAAATAATATAATGTATGTACTTCCCAAAAAAAATCTTCAGGAATGTCTCTGGATTTTTGACACTGACATTTAACTGTTAGTTACAAACATTTGTGAGATTTATTACAACAGATTATTGTATAACTTATATTTCTTTATCTCTAAATCTATAAAAGATATAATAAATTATTGTCTCTAATTGCATATATGAATTATGTTTTATTTAAAATGCATTGAGGGACTAAACCTCTCAAACATAATGAACTATAAGATTCAAAATTCTATTTACTCTTAATACCCATAAAATTGACTGAAGTTACTGTATCCGCAGAACCTTAAGTAAACATTAAATTTTAATGCCCTATGGGAATATATGAAATGGGATAAAACAATCTCTACGTTCAGTGAACGTGTTAAAATTTCAGCATTTTTTACTCATACAAGATGGTCGACAATTTAAAAAATTGCAATTCCCTGTCATTTTCATAACTTTTTCCTGAAAAATCAGTTCAATAAATATAAAACAGTAAAGTTCAAAGAGTGGTAAAACAGAATAGTTATTTGTATATCAAGTAGGTACTGAAAGTGTTTCTCAGTCGAACTAAAACGAAAGTTGCAGGGTCAGGCTGCAATTGTTTGTATTCGACAAAGGACTTTCAACATGTGTTATACATACTATTTTTTCTATTCCTGCAAGATAAATAAAATTAAAATAAGTAAATAAAGTTTTTTTTTAAATAATTTGAAATTTATTGTCGTGTTTTGTATTTTGTAAATTTTTAAGTAAAATTCATTGTTAGGATACTGAAGCGTGCTGCAAAGAGTAGTTTTCAATATGAAAAACAAACCAGAAAATTGTATTTTCAAACCAAGAGTAGAAAAAATATTTTTCCCTACAACCGTGTATAAAATACATTGTTTACGCACTATTTATAGTGTGTAAAGACTCGTTTTTCTACACTAGTGCGTGAAAAGTTGCTAGGCAATATACACACCTAATTCTTAAGAAAATTATCATATTTTTATCATAATGAATTCCAATCTAACATAATTTTTAATATTAATATTAAATGTACACTTTGTACAAATCTAGAAGACTAATCCACCTGTGAGATTTTTTCGAATGTTTAAATTACATTTTCTACAATATTGTGAGAAAAAAAAATCGTAGCATAATAACTAACAATTCACAATAACGTTATCGATGTTTACAAATTTTACAAGAATTTTGCACTTCGAAAGTATAATTTCCTGATAATTTATTCGTGTTTTATACTAAACAGGTGTCACTAGTGGTCAAATTCAAATGTGAACACTTTGGGTGGTAGCATGACTGGTGATTAGGGAGGAGATGACTAGCAGTCAATCTTTTATTGTTTATTTTAGAAAATAATATTTCAAATAAAAGTTGCGTACAATTATTTTTTCTATCACTGTTATTTGAAGTTTTTTTTATCTAAAATAAACCATAAACGATTGACAGTTAAAACACTGCTAGTCATCTCCTAATCACCATTCATGCTACCACTCTTTATTTCTAGAATAAGATGTGCTTATTTTTTTTTAATATTGTTTTTAATTTTAATTTTCAATGAATTTTTATTACAAACTTGAGAAATATACAGTTATTTTAACGTTATAATAACGAAACAAAAATAACGTTATTAGAACGTTACATAACGTTAATTTGCTTTTTATTAAGTTATTTATAACGTTATGCAACGAATTATTTCTTTTGATAAAGTTATGAAATTAACAATTCGTTAACGTTATCCCACCTCTGATTTAAAGATACCTATGTATACTCGCAGTGTTATGAGAAATATCACTAACATTTTAGCTACAGGAAAAATATTGTATGCAGCGTATAATCGTGTCTTTTTTATCTTTTGCTATAAAACATCACACTTGACCAAAAAAGAACTACTTTACACATTACACATCAGTAGCATAAATAACAATTTCCTGGAATTTGTAAAATTCTCTGACAATAGTGGATTAAGAGAAATTTGTAAAAAATAGTGAAAGTATATACTTAATAATGAATATTAACAACGAAATAAAATGATATAATTGAAATATCTCGAAAATTAGGGTTTTTTTGTTATAACAGCTCGTCAGGCACATGAATTCCGATATATGATTTTGATTCGCGACTAAGAGACCGGCTATAAATATAAGTATAACGTATACCGAGTAGGTCCCTACTACCAATGGATGTAAAGAAATTCAAATAGCGCAGGCGGCCCCCGTCTGCTGAATTGCAATACTGATAGGCCCTGTCAGTATTGCAATTCCCGAACATTTTTTATTGCCTTGCATTGTTGCAGTAAACTTAATAATTATAAAGCATGTAGACTTGTACAGAGTTATAATATTCATTTTTTTTTTTAAATATAGTTTAGAAATAGCATATATTTCATGAACATTTAGGTTCAGTTTGATATTGAAACTTATATTAGTGACTTCACATCTATTGTCTCAGAAAGGTAATTGGATGTAATTAGTAGATACTTAAATATTACGACACCAGTCACAACTTGGACGAAATCGTCGACCGTATCTAGTATATCTAGAAAACTTACAAACGATATACTATATGATTAGGAGAACGCAGATATAAAGAAGGCTTGGTAAAGAGATTTATGCCTTGAAATTTAATTTCATTATCATAGATAACGTTGGGTTTTCCCATAAGAATGATAGAATTATTTAAATTTAAAAAGTTTATTTCATTTATTAGTTTTTTATCTATAGTAGAATTTTGAAATTCCTTTTTAAAATGATAACATTGCAATGTAGTAATATATTCATATAATTCCCACATGAATTCAATAAAATTTATCTACCATTCTATTTCAAATTAAAATATAGTGGTAGGTAGTTAAATTATGAACCTAATGAAGCATTTAAATTCAAAAAAAAATCCAACTGCCATTTTTATGTATTGTAGTAATTCAACAAAGATTGTCTTGCGCAAAACGATATTATTACCTGCAACTTCTTTTATGAATACTCTTATTCCTTTTTCAACATATTTATGTATGAATCATAATATTTTAATACTTGTAAATGATTACCTATACAACCATATAGCCAACGCAAAAAAAACATCCCGGTCTGATTTTACCAAAACTGGCAACTTTATTACTATAGTCAAAAAGTACACTAAATATAACAAAAAACAACCTTTATTTTCCCCAATACAATGTAATAAATTATACATAAAAGACAAAGAAAAAGTAACAAGTTATGATTCCATTACATTCCTGTATGTATTTTTGCTAGACAGTCGTATTTGAGCTATTATTATTCTTATTGTAGTTATCTTTATTTCGGAATTTAAGTGTAATTCTGTTCGATGGTATGTATTTATATTTATGTATATAAGACTAATTAAATAATTAACTAGAATGATTGCACATTTCCAGGTCTTTTTTTGTTAATATGGAACCGTATTTATCAATGATTTGATCTATAATATTTTTATTTATGAACTGTTCTTCCCAAATGTTGCTAAATCCTACTTCCGAAAGAAAGTTTTAATTGAGAAACACTAAATAACCCAGTCCAAAAATAAATAAACAGAGCTTATTCCACCAAAACATTGCACTTCGCACTTTTCATATATCATTTACAAATTTTGTGCCACCATTAATACATAATTTTGCAAATATAAAGTATAATGGCATATGCAAAATAAAAATTGTTCATTTAATATTTGAAATTCTTGCTCCACCTTCGTTACGAATTAGTTTTTTGTTTATAAAAATTATTGTAAAGAATATTTTGACAATCAACTTCGACATTTTTAAAATTTTAAAAATTGTACCTAAATGAAAAGTGAATAGTTCAAAGTGCATAGTTTTGATAGGGTAGGCGGAAACAAGATTAATTTCATTTAATTTTCTTCATTTCTTACAATTACATGATCAATCCTTGCGAAGCAAGCAATACGACTGAGTTTATCTGTAACATGATTTAATTAAAAATTCAGAAAAATTACATATTTCTATTTTTTTTTTCTTACGAATGTAGGAATAATATAAAACGATGCATGCCAATTTATTATCAAAAAAATATATATTCAGGCACAAAAATCACATTACATTTTTCTTGTTTGATAGTATTTTTTTTTTCTTTTTGGATTTTTGATTTTCATTATTACTACTTTTTCTTTATAATTATTTGTATAAATGTCAAACTATATAGAAATAATGTTAAATTTGAAGAATTTAATTTACCTTTATATATAATGGGTGTTAAAAAAGGTCTGATCTTCAATTGTTTCCGAGAAAGAAACCATTTTGAAATAGATTCAAAGAAAAACTGATAAACTGAAAATTTTGTCAATGTTTCAATGTCAGTAAATAGACCATTTTATATGAAATATTTTTCTTAATTTTTAATATTATTTAGCTAGTTATTTGAAAATTAAATATTAGCCAAGATCGCCAGATTTAACTTAAATATTATTTTTTTTAAATAAAAGTAAACAAAAAGTCTCATTTATCGAAGTTGTAACTCTTATAGTTTTCGAAATAGCAGACGTTTAAGCTACGTAAAAACTCATTGTACTGCCTTATATCTCGGAAACTATTGAAGATCTGACCTATTTTGATTAAGTTCTTTTACTCATTGTGGGCAATAATATGCCCTCAAATTTTATTACTCTTCTTTAACACCCTGTACGTACTAAAAGATAATATTGGGCCCTCTGTCGTCTTCCTTTATTTTATTTGGTTCGTGACATCAAATTGGTTGTCGACTCCTGCAAAACTGCCTACGGTGTCTACCAAAGGCGTAGTAACTTTGAAATTAGTTTGTTCTTACTATAGTACTATAAATGAATTAACTAACTCTGTGAAAATGAAAGGAGTTAATTAAAAATTAGCAAATACAGTTAATAAAGACGAAAACTACATTTCTTTGAACTCTATACAAAGCTACGTGCCTTACGCTGTTTATTTTTTCTTTATCTTAGAAATACGAGCAGTATTGATGAAAAGTATGTATCGAGAAAGACTTTATAGAGGAAAAAGAATTTCTATTTGGGGAAATTGTATCAAGCTTTACGCCAGATCTTCGCACCTGATCCAATAATCATTCTTGTCAGACAGTTTTACTTTGTTTCTGCTGCTAGCTGTAAATTCAGAGTATATCCCAACCGTGTAAGAAGATATAAGAAAATCTCATTAGAAAGAACTGTGTTAGCCAGAATTGCTTCTGAATTTTAACTCAAACAGCAAATACTACATTTATAAGCAGCTCAGAAATACGAGGGAGATTTTTTATGTAATATACCGAGTCACGAAAATGATAAATTAGAAAAACAAACTCCTTACTTTCAAGTTGGTGTTTCATTTGAATAACTTTATCTGTACAAATTTTGGTTCGGATTTTGCGAAATTTAAGAAATTTGTGACGCAGTGCATTGTGTGGCCTATTGCCATGCTGATGGTCCGAGTTCTGTTTCAACCAGAATCAAATTTGAAAAATATTTCCAATATTCGATTCGCTCAAATTATCCAAATGAGTTCGGCAACACGCAATGTTTGAGACACGATTTCTCCAATATTAAACCGAGTTGATTTAGGGAAATTTGTATGTGTAATGATGAAGTTGGTAACACTGGATTGACATTTATTCAATTATTTGAAAGTTCATGTGAATTCTGAATTATGAACGCAACTGGGTTTCGTAATGACTTCATTATGAACGCGAAATATAAAAACACGATTTTACAATAAATCACATGAAATGTTTTTCCTAATTTCGTTTAAGGTTTTAGATTCATCATTAAAAAAATAATTATATATTTTAGAGATCAGATATCACTTTTTCGCACAAATGCAAAAACGTGAGAGATAAAGGCACTAATGTATGTTATTTAGATAGATAATTGACAAATCGCTAATCGTTAAACATTTGTTTTTTTTTGTTTCAATTCCCTAGTTATCACTACTTTTCGGGCGATTTTCATATGTAGTATTTGTCGTTACAAACATGCAATAGTTATTTACATACCAGGTTCGAGAATCAACATTTTTTGTATAAAAATATAAAACTAATAACTAGTTATTTTTGTACAAATAATTTTATTTTTCTTCAAGCGTATTATAATATTCATATTATGCTACTATATACACACTATAGAAGATATTCATTATCTTACTAGTACAACAATGTTGTTCATTATTGTACTAGTAAAAAAAAATGTTAGCTTCTTAGTTCACCGCTGGCGGAAGCAGTCGTCACAGGAACACAGATCATACTGGATATTGTTATTTGACAGTTATATCGTTTGTATTTTCTATTGTACACAGCCAATTTTGGCTAAAATTGCAAACTCTACAGTTAAAACAATTCCAAAAAAAAAAAATTAAATCCCCAATTTTCTTTGAAACGCTTGAAGAAAAAACAGTATATGTTATTCGGAGCAGAACACCCTTTTTGTGTTTTACCCAGCTTGCCTCGGCCGCAATAGCTGGGTTCATTACAAAAATATCGCTTTCTACTCCTAATAACATAATATACTATTATTTAAACTTTAAATTATTTTCCTTTATTTCAAGGAAGAAAATAGCAGATGGTGCTTGAGAGTTGGCCGTTTTTCATGCATTAAATAAATAATTTAAATTCGTGAAACCAAATTTTGTCAATATTAAAAACTATATAATTTAAATTCGTGAAACCAAACATTGTCAATATTAAAAACTATAAAATTTAAATGATTAAATAACGTATAAGTCTGTCGATTTTATTTTATAATTGACAGCTGACAAGTGAAGTTTTTTTGCTTTTATGAAGTAGGTGTGCATTGTGACCAATCAAAGATCAGAATTTATTTACCTATCTAAACCAACGCTATTTTGTTACGTGAAGTGAACTACACATACAGTGCTTTGTAGCTAATTTCAGAGTGACGTATCAAATTTCATTTTTAGTACTTACGATTTATACTTGTATACAGGTGTTTCATAACATCTGGTACAAACTTTAAGGTATATAGTAATGACCAAAATAAGTAAAAAGCTTAATCAACATGGTTACGATTTTCAATAGTTTTCGAGATATAAGGCAGTAAAAAAGAGTTTTTATGGGGTTTACCTCTGCAACAAAATTTTGTTCGATTACTGTCAGTTTTTCTTCGACTCTAATACGAAATGATCTCTTTTTCGGTAACCGTTGAAGATCAGGCCCAAATTGATTAAGCTTTTTTTACTCATTACTATATGTCCTTAAAGCCTATAGGTACACTGAGAAAAAGATATAATTACGTGAATTGTAAATTTATTTGTTACAAATAAATCCTAAGCTTGAATAGATCCAAATATATCTACAATTGATGCAATGTAATAATTTAATTGAAGCATTTATTTGCCTCAAATAAATATATATTGAGATCAATTATGTCTTCTATTTTATGAGAACTATGCATTTAATTACATTAAGAATTATTTTAATTGCGCTAAATTTATTTCATTATATTGCATATATAATAATTTATTTGAACCAAATTTATATACCTACTTCTCATAACCTGTCTACTCTAAGATGTTTCAAATTGAAGGAAAATGATTAAATAAAGACCAGTATAGGTATTTCATTTTTTTATACACCGTGTTTTTATTAACTCACAAATTACATCCATAAGAATATTAATGTACATATAATAAAACATTATAAAAGTATATATACACACTCTGTACTAAGTGTATTCTATAGTACATTTGAAAAAATGTCAAAGTCGGCCTATGTCGGACTGTCAAAAATATACAGGCGTATTTTCCTTTCTATGATCACAGCCTACTTTCAATTATTTTCTCAATCGTACTGTATTACAAATTATTTTTAGGATATTGAGATCACTGTAAATATATAAGTACTGTGAAGCATTTGCACATGCATGTATCTATATTATTTGTTGTTTAGGAAATACAATATTTATATTATTTACTAATTTATATACAATGGTTAGGTACCGATGCATGTGCCTTGTTATGAAAAATACTTACTCTGAAAAATGTAAAGCAAATATCCAAAATTCCACTCATGTAGTATATTTTTTCACTGTTTCGTCACCCATAATCATTACTTTGTAGCACACGAATGAAAAACAAATCAGCAGAAATGAACACTGTCACTCCATAAACTAGATGAAACGTAAGTGAACAAGTCCATACAAGTCGCTTAAAATCGTCATTTGACAAATAGAACATTGTTCGCTCAATGGAACTATTATTTTACCACAAATAATATCTATTTGTGACAAATAAATGTAGATTCATACAATAAAAACTATTTTTTCATTGTAATAAATATATAGTTTACACAAATATATTACGAAGTTAATTTAAAAACAAGTACATATTTGTAAGAAATAGATAAATATTTGAGAAAATTATAAATTTATTTATTAAAATCTCAATTTAAAATGGTAAACATAAATATATTAGTTTATTTGAGAAAATTAAATTTTAGTGAAATAAATCACGATCAAATAAATAATATAACTGAATGAATAAAATACATTTCATATTGACGATTAAACTGTATTTGTTACAAGGATGCAATAATTGGATGAATGAAGTACCCCTTAATTATGAATATTTATTTGCTAAAAACCAGTAATTTTTCTCAGTGTACCCGACGCTGTGAAAAACCCTGTATTTATTTAGTGACCCATGCATTTTTCGAGAAAAACAAATACAACGTTAAAATGGCCTACTAATGGGGCAACTTAGCCTTAATTTACCCAACATCGTATCTTTTATAATCTCCGAGATCCCAATGGTACGCCTCAGAAAACAGGCACTCTGTATATTGCATAAATTAATTCACTGCCCGGTATAATGTCTTACTTTTATAAATATTTCTTGACAATAATAAAATTCGCCCATTGTTTTTGAACTTTTCCTCCTTAGGACTAGGTATGAAGATAACATAAAATTCATCCCAGTATGTATATATACGATAACAGATTTTTAATACGCTATCGTATATTATGCTAGAAGTCGTGAGTTTAAATCTTGCACCCGACAGCAAGTACCTATTACGCGAAATTACATCTGTGTTCGAATAATTTAGAAACTACACGGTAAAAAATTTCTCTGTAAAATTACTATAATTGTTATTGGCATCCAAATTGCCTAAGTGAATTATAGTAAATTTACAGTTAAATGTAATTTTGTCTGCTATTTCTAAAATTACATAAACATAATTTCCATAAAAATTTTGATACATACTTTAAGTAAATTTACATATAAATAATATACATAATTTTTTTAAAGCATAATTCAGTAAAAGTACATATATTTCATTATATTTTACATAAATTTCACGTAGTAATAGATTATGTTTATGTTTTATTTTTCCATAATTTATGAAAAATTACATAAAATAACTGAATTCTTTACTATACTAAATATATAAATATTACTGAATTTTTCGATAAAGTTACTGCAATGTTATTAACTATTTATATAAAATATATGTTTTTTTACTTAAATTTTAGATAATATTACAGTTTGATTATGTAGTATATTGGAAGTAATTTGAAAATTTAGAAATTATTTATGTAAAATTATATACAATGATAATTATTTTACTATAATAAATTTAATATTTCACATAACTTTTCTTTAAAATTCAACTAAAATTCATGTTTTTCTACAGAAACTTTAGATAATAATCCATATTGTTTGTTTTATTAAGAAAATAATATAGAAATTTAATTATTATTTATGTAAAATTCTGTACAATATAGAAAATTTTATTATAATAAATATATTAATATTACATATTCCTTCCTAAAAATTCCATAGCAGGCAAGTAAAACACAACATACATATAAATTACACTTTATTCCAAATTTTAAAAAATACAAAAAATAAATAGTTATTCTTGTTTCTTACTAATAGTGGTAAGGAACATTTGATATCACAGAAATTAATAAATATTATAATTATGATTTGGAGAGGTGAAATAATGGAGATTCAGTCCTTGGTTAAAATATTATTTATTTAAAACAATACCGACGTTTCGGTCTCAATTAGACCATCCTCAGTGTTCTGGAAAACATCACGGAGGTATAAATATCGTGTTCTACAAATTTTAAGAAAATGGTCACTTACATGTTTAAAATGTTTTTAGATTTTTTGAAAAATAATGAATTGTACATAATTAAAAAATTAAAAAAGGACATCTACAACCTCCTCCTTATTAATTTTTTTAATTATGTACAATTCATTATTTTTCAAAAAATCTAAAAACATTTTAAACATGTAAGTGACTATTTTCTTAAAATTTGTAGAGCATGATATTTGTACCCCGTTGATGTTTTCCAGAACCCTGAGGATGGTCTAATTGAGACCGAAACGTCGGTATTGTTTTAAATAAATAATATTTTAACCAAGGACTGGATCTCCATTATTTCACCTCTCCAAATCATCATTAACAGTCGATTAAAACTTATTGCAACATTATAATTATGTCATGAAAATTTTAAATGTTAAATTAGAGTGAATACCTCTACTAACAGATACGAGTCGAGTCCACTATAAATACGAAATACGCATTCTGACTCTAGAGTCGAGCTGAGTCGAGCCAGAGTGCGTATGATACAAATTAATAGAGTTGACTCGACTCGACTCGACTCAATTCTGTTAATGGGTATTTCATAAAAAACAAAATAAAAAAAAAGATAATGAATGTTTTTTTTTTAATATTTAAATAATGATAACTTATTTATTAGGGAGAGAACCTTATTTAATATAGAGTTCGTCCGCATAATTGTTTTTTTTTCGGATTTTGTTCCGCCGTCTTGATGTATTTTCATTATGTATCGTTGAATAAATTCGTATGTAAATGACAAACCACTAGGATATTTCATATTTAACATATAATATAACGCAAACATGTCCCAAAATGCTTCGGTTAAATGTTGGTAACCATTATTGAGTATATGTTTTTCCACACAAATATAGAACATAGAATCTGAAAAAAAAAACACATCTAAATACTCATATATACATATGTATGTAGCTAGAAAACTATTCGTATTATGACAACATTTAATATCAATTTTCAACTAAAATCTACTTTTAGTCTACATACATGAAGAACATTGTCAAATAGTTAAAGCTTGATAGTACCCGCTTTTAATTTTTTTCTTTGGAATATTTAAAAAATAGACAGATACCACTTTAAAAAATACTACTTACACAAAATTACCATATTGGTACTATAATTACAAGCAATTTTAGTTATATATTAGGTTTTGAAGAAAAAAGACAAATTTTATGAGACAGGTATAAAATGTTGTTAGTTTGTTGCGGACAAGAGCATAAACTATAAACTGTATATTTCGAAAAAATCTATTTTGATTTGCTATCTTGTTTGACACCACCAAATAATGATTAGTATTCATTGACATCTCAAAAATGAAATTACGAAATATAAACAGAGCCTCAAATATCTAGAATATTATTTCATAAAATTCTGTCAATTGAGAAAATATATCGAACTTTATGGAAACACCATTTAAATTGTATAACCGGATAACTATTAAATATTACTATTACTACTCCCGCAGGAATAATATGTATGTATTTAAAATAATTCTTACCATTTAATTTTAATATACAGGGAGTTAACACCTCAACTTCTTTACAGGCATCATCCTTAGTGGTTTCTTCCTAAAAACGTAATAGAATTAGAATAAACTTATAAGACAGGATTTATATATTTACCTTCATTGTGATAATTAAAGAATCCATTTTTTCTTTAAAATGTTTTGTGACAGCATTCAGAAAGTTGAAAAGAAGATTATCAACATTTTCGCCTGCATCTTCAATATTATTTAAAAATTTAATAACTTTCTTGAATTTGCTCACACTCAAATTTATTTTATCGCACATGTCGCAATTTGTAAGTGTAAGTACATGTTTCTGAATGAATTGACTTTCAAGTAAATAAGGCCATTCAGTTTTTATGTTTGTGATAGACGGAATGGGCGATGAATTTAAAAACAGTCTTTGGTACGAGTAGGTGTCTTCCATAAACTTGTTGATATTTTTATCTTCTGATACATTCATATCGTGGTACTCTATTAATTTTTGCTTTTTAGCCTCCCACGTGTCAAGAGATTCTCCTTCCGGAATTTCACCAGGTTGCCACTGTACGCAACCTACTTGCAAATTTTTTGCGTGTCTTTTTCTTACTAGTCCCTTATTTAAATCATTTGGACTAAGCTTTTCGTTTCTATTTAAGTAATTATTTCGGTCTTCTAATTTTCTCAAAAGTCCAGTGTAACCAACTCCTACTTTTATATTATCGTCGTCCACATCCATAAATGTTTTAGGATATTTGTGGATAATATATTCAGAAATATGTTTCAAAATTTTTCGGCCGCAGTGTTTACCTATATAAATCCTTATACTATCAACCATAATTTTTACAAGGAGAGCATAGTCGGAAAAATTTAATCGTTTATTTTCAAGAAGGAGCTTTGTAATGTTTGATGGTAGATCATTCAAGAGAAGATCATAGTCAAATGTCTCATTGTCAAAATCTGATGAATTGCTTGGAGATGATGTGATAGAAGAAGACATCGATATCGATGAGTTTAGCGATACTGTCGGTGAATTAGCGTGAGCATCTGCAGGGCTCCATACGGAATCGTTAGTTAGAAAAATGAATACTTCTCCCTTAAATTCCGCCAAGGATTCGTCATCTTCAATGACAGTACCATCAGCATGTAAACATATTTTTGCAACATTTGTTTGAAATTTATCGTTAACTAAAAAAAAAAATTAACTCTGCTAAATTTACGATATAATTTCGTAAGTTTACTTGTAGATATAAATTCTTCCATAGTTATAGCTTTAATTGATATGCATTTCCGAGTCATCCTGTCTTGAGACCATACTTTGAAGACCGGCATCTGCAATCAATATTCATCAAAGAAAGCATGTTTCAACCATATATAAAAATTATCGTTAATTTTAGTAGGCAACAGAGGTTGATAGTCCAATAAATCGTCATATTTACAAATAATTTTTATGCATTCGTTTTGCATTCTTATTTGATATAGCCCGTATTCTGGTATTTCTTCCATATAACATTCATCTCCTACGAAATATATATTTTCGTAACACTGAGATAGTAATATTAACTTAATTTGGCACAACTTTACTGACTGTTCAGTTTTCGTAACAGTCACGTACATGTCTTTTTTATAAATTTTACCACGGAATTTTATGGTTTCACAAGTTAATAATTTGTTAAAATTATTAATACAACAAACACTTTTAATCAGATTATTAATACAATCAGAGTATAAAGTAGAACAGAAAGTAGAAGCAGAATTTGTAATAGCTTTTTCATTAAATAACAATCCTGCACTGTAATACGCTTGCAAAAGTTGGTGACGTTCTGTAAGTGAATATGTCACATTCTTAAAATTTGGTGAATGTCTAATAATGTTTTTAAAAAAACTATGCTTACTTTCGAATCGCATTGTCCAAAATCTCATAAGCGGTCCAAACTGACGAGTTAAATCACCGTAATGAAGCAAATAATGATGTTTAGGGCGCAGTGGAATGGTCGGGAAACATGCAACTCGCAAATTTAAGTATTCAATAATTTTCTGATCTATAAGTGCAGTCTGATTTAAAGATAGTTTCGGGGAGCAAATTAATTCAACAGCAGATCTTAAAGTAATCAATAAGTGCCACACTTTGTCAATATTATCTTTAACGAAAGGAATCAGCACCAATGGAATTATCTGTAATAATCGCCAATTTTCAACTGCCTGGCCGCCAATTTTTTTTGAATTTGTACAAATCCTGGGAACAGTTGTTTTATTATTATCTTTATCAACAATTATCGAGTTCAATTTTACATTAAAATAGTTATCATTGATATTGTACAATTTTTTAAAATATTTTATTATTAATAATAAGTCAAATTGAATCACTCCTTCGAATAAATCGTGACCTAAACATGGTGGAAGACCAGGATTACATACATGAAAAGATTTTAATTTATTAAATATTGACTCAAATTTTATTCCATGGTGACTGCATTCATTCATTTTTATTTGTTTTATGGATTCATTGTAATTGTCTTTCGTACGTTTAGAGCCCTTAACTAAATCATTTTGTTTCAATTTGTCCATAGTATATAAACAATAGCGACAAAAATTAGAAGTTTGAGAAAAGTTTTCAGAAAATCCGCCTATCATGTGACTTCCTAAATTGTCACCAACAATTGCAATTAGGCCAAATTTATAATTAATTTCTGTATTGTTAACATAAATATTTAGCCCCGTTTGTTCTAAATATAATAAATCATTAACTAATTGCGAAAATATTTTTCGAATACCAAAATATTTTAAATTTTTTTCATTACATAATAAAATTAGTTGCATTTGATCAACTTTAGACTGGTTATGTGTGTACAAATCGGCGAGTGTATAATAAACACCAATTATTTTATGCTTAGTTTTAGCTGATCCTAAAGGGTTGCAAATTTCAAAAGCGTCTTGATAAATAATAATGTTTATACAATTGGTATTATCTTTGAAAAATAAATTATTTTTATATGTTTTACCGTCTAAATAATTTAGTAAAATATTATTGTTTGACATGGATTTTGAAATTAGTTGCCTTTGAACACTTGAATCTTTTAAAAATTGTGATAATGTTTGTTTTATTGGAATATAATGATAATGACATAATGTATGATTATTATTTCTACCTAGTGAAATTTTTACCGGTTTAATATAACCATAATTATTTTTATAATACTCATGTCGTTTAAAAGTTGTTGATAAAGATCCATATGTGAGACATTTTTGAAAATCATCTTGAGAAAATAATTCATTTTTGATTTGCTCAACATTCACAGAATTACAATTGTATTTTAATGTTAAATTATCAAATTTGGTTTTCATAAATTCCTTAGTATTTTCATTTATTTCACATAAACATAGTAATGCTGTTGCGCTAATTATGCTACTGACATTATTTTGGGGTATAAGAGACAACATATTTTGGAAATTGCTTGCAACCATTTCAGTACTACTATCATTAAAATCATGAAACTCATTACTATTTTTTGATGCTGTGCTTGCGCCAGTATGTATGTTCAAACTATTATCATAATGACAAATATGTTTATTTGGATGTTTTCGATTTAAATGTGATTTAAATGTTGATATATTTTTGAACAATGTATTTGTGTTACATTCTGGAATTATGCATTTTAGAGCTTCATTATTTTTTATATGATTTTTACCGTGTTTTATTAATACATTTAAATTTTTTGTTATGAAAGAACAGTTTGAACAAGTTAATTCTTGATGAATATTTTTTTTTGTAAAATGTAACCTATGAGACCGAAAATTATGACTTACAAAAGATGAGTATGTATTAAACAGTAAATTACAGTCTTCATGTGCGCATCTAAATGTAAAATTCATTACATGTTTATGAATATTTAAATGTTTATTATAAAATATTAAACTTGCAAATGATTTTGAACAAAAATCGCAAAAGTACATGTTTTTTTGTTTTGAAGTTGTAAAAATTAATATTTTTACCTTTAAAATATGACTTACTACTTGAATAAATACGTCACAGCACAGCCAGCTGCCAGGTGTCTTGGACGGCGTCCGTCCTACTCGGCACTCGGCTCAGTCTTCTTTTCTTATTGGCTGAAATAGGCCGACAAACAAATGATTTAACATAGAAATATGTAAATTTCCGGAAAGTGAACTGTTAAATGGTAGTTATTTTAATATTCCAACAAAATATTAAATACCGTATAAATAATTGTTTATTACAGTTTTGCGAGACATTACAAGTAGGTATAGCCATCGATATTTTATGTATTAAAAATCAATGGTATAACTAATAAAGTTGGTAACTGTCTAATAATATGCGTTACAAACAATTATTGTTAATTATTATGTATATACCTACCTAAAGTCCAATTTTCTTACGCGATTTGGCGATTAGCACTTCACACTAATCACAAGTACAGTGTCATAAGTTTATACTCGTAGCGTAGCACACTGCGATCTACAGACCAACACAGAGCACCTCACACCAGTATGAGCCAGTACCTTGCAGACGAGTCTGTGCATGAATCCGCGCCCTTTATTAAATCCTAATGTCTTATTGGCTAGAATAAGCCGACAAACAAATGTTTTTACATACAATTATGTAAAGATACATAGTTATAATAAAATAAGTATTTACTTTTACAACAATGACCTACGAGTAAATATACAAGAACAAGTATAGCTATAAGTGTTGGACAGACCCCGGTGGGCCGAATCATATAAGGGTCATGGCCGGCATCGTAGTAAAAAAAAAGATTTGTTAAATCATCTCTTAACCTAAAGTTAGACTTAAATAAAGTATTAATATGCGTATTTCATATTTTGCCGACAATCGGGTCTATATTCTGTAACCCAGTTGTTAACTTTTAGTCACTTGCGGGGATTCTTGCTCAATGCAAATAGATTGCAGATAGCAGTCAAGGGTGGATTTAAAAAAAATTCGGGGGGGGGGTATTTTGCCGTTTTTTTTAGGATAACAGTACATAATTATTAAGAAATTTTAACCCCATTAAGACGTATGATTATTAAACACTATTACAGTTTGTTTCTATTTATCAACAATTTAGCATGTTACAAGCTCAAGTTGCAGAAGAGGCCCGAATATTTTCAAATATCAATATTATAAATGTTTGTTGCTAGGCAATTTTACAAGTGATATTAAAAACTAATATCACGAGTAAAATCAACGTAGAAGCAACAAACTTAAGTAAGTACTTCTTGTATATTAATCAGAAAATTTTGTCAGGAAAATGTACGAATGTTATTCGACATGACTATTTCATGAATATTTTTTTTGCAAACTGACAAGCAAAACTCAATAAGGACTGTCTCTTGTCTCTTGGTTGTTATGTAAATAGTTATTTGAGTTTGTCGCCCTTGCCCTTGTCAAAGAAATCAAAATATTTTCACTTATTAATCATAAGCATAGTGGAAAAACACGTACATATTGTATGATCATGTTGTAAACATAGTTCATACAATAAAACAAAAACTGAATGAATTTAAAAAATATATTGTTATGTTAGGTGGGCCTATCCTGAAACTTTCCCCGGGCCTAATTTTCTACTCTGTCCAAGTCCAATCCCGCTAAACCTACCTCAAATTTTGTAAATTCTATAATATTAGTAATTAACTCTAAATTTGTAATAAATACATACAGTATTTTAAATTTACTGTAATAAATTTAGAATTTACCCCTATTTCATGTAAAAATATATACTAGAATAAAAACATTGAGTTTTTACATAGTTCTTATAAAATTAGACAAAATTGTTATAGAAATATAAACATATTATTGTAAAATCTCATATATTTATTGTAATATAAATATTACATAGTAATTCTAGTAATTTTTTTATATTTATAAGGGTAAATTAGCAAATTTATAGAATTATTTGTATGTAAATGTAAGCCTACATAGTTTATGTAAAATTTAATATTACATACATATTATAGTAAAAAATTACTATAACTTTTCGACAAAATCACTATTATTTTTTACAGTGTAGCTGCAGTTTCGTTGCAGCGGGTGCGAGATGTGTAACCTGACTAGCCTGTGTAATTAATAATAACGGGATGTGGATGTGGTGGCTCATTAGTGAGAGTAATTATTGCATAATGAAGGAGGGTAGATTTTAATTCTTTATTAAACAACAACTATCAACAAAAAAACTATATGGCTTGAATCATATTATCCGTTCACCCTGCATTCCTATGTTATTATGAAGGCTGTCTTATGAAAGATGTCAATACTTAACCCACATATTCTTTACTAGTATATTATGCAACAAGTTTTATAAACGTCGTTTTAGTCATGAGCGCTCGATTATATAAAAAAAAATAAGTGTCCAAAGAGTTTATAAATCGAATCACCTACTATACTTTTTCTACGACTGCAAATTAAGACAGCATAAATAAAGAAATACAATATAAAAAATAATTAAGTATATTGCAAAACTCTAACGTGATAAATAGATTCATCCGCTCTTAATATTTCCTAGAGAATGATTGCAATTTTGCAGATACATATGCTTTTAGTGCAATTTTTGACGATAAATAAAATTTATACGAAGAGTTTAATAAAAATTTGATTAAAACAACTTAAAAATAGCGTTAAGTTGAATTGTTAATATTTTCTTTATTGTGTCAGAAACTACAAATCTGATACGTCCTTCTTAGTAGACGATCAGGTGAGCTTATAGCGCCACCAAAGGATTCTGCCAGTCCCAATATACATATGTAAAAAAAATAATTTAACCCTGTTTTCAATTTGTCAACTTTTCTGTCAATTTTAAGAACTTGGTCAAGTTCAATAAATTGAACTTAAAATTGTACAATAAATTCACCAATTTCTAGCCAAATCATTTTTTTTTTTTCATATTGAAATATCAAAATTCATTGACATGTAACAATCCTATAATTAAATTAACATATTGGTGTATTAGAATGTAAAGTTCAAGGGAAAATAGAACGTGCTCTATGTCCAACTTATACAACGTCTTAAATTTGATGCAATAATTAATTAACAACATAATGCAAGTGTTTTAAGCTCAGTTCCTAGAACTTGACCAAGTTCTTAAAATATATGCGAAATGACAAATGCAAAGCAAGCTTAATAATGAAATTACCATGGAGGAAGATATCACATATTATACAACAAGACAATTGAAAATTCTCGATTATACGATACGTGTTGCCTACAAGCAACACAATTTTTGTAGACAGTAAATTAACGTAGGCCTGTAGTCTATTTTCTTCTGACAGAAACGTCAAACTGTATGCCACATAACCTATCTTTTTATATATAGCTGTATGTAATATTATATTGAAATGCTCGTATTTCAAAATAAACTCGCACTAACAACAGTGAAGTTTTTGGACTTGCGTTTAAATAATTATTTGTTTACTTATCAAATTTTTATTTCAATAATGCCATTTTGTCAAATAATAGGTACGTTCAATTATTCGTTTCGGTGCATTCAGTACTGTCCATATCAATTTAGGATGTCCACCTAAGCACACACAGCATTATTTTTACCTTCCATCACCTTTAGGTAAGGAAGGTGTTGTCTTTGGTCAAAAAATTCAATGAAGAGTTTTTAGTGAATAAGCACTTTTACGATGATGTCTGTATGTGTGTGAGTGTGTGTATGTGTGTGTTTGGGTGTGTCTGTCTGTGTGTGTGTGTGTGTGTGTGTGTGTGTGTGTGTGTGTGTGAGTGTGTGAGTGTGTATGTGTGTATGTGTGTGAGTGTGTATGTGTGTATGTGTGTGTGTGTGTGTATGTGTGTATGTGTGTGTGCGTGTGTGTGACAAAAGTTTCGGATCGTATAACTTCAATACCACGATTCCAAAAATTATAATTTTTTCGTATTCCTCAAGTTTACATCCAGAAGAAGAGGTGATTAGATTTTGGTTATAATTGGTCAACCGGAAGTACCCTCATTTGAAGTTTTTAACAGTTTTTCTTGAAAAAACGCAGTTAAATATCATTTGTTGACACTTAACGTTATTATAACTTAAAAAATATATTTTTCTCTATACGATTTGATTGCATTTTATACTTCATATTCAACGGGTATAGAATTAAAGAATTATAAAGATATTAAATTTCATAAATCAACCAGCTATGCTAACCATGGAAACTACTAATATACCTATTCAGATAATTCAAATTGACAGATGTCAGTATCAATGAAAAGTAAATGAATATGGTAGAGATGAAGATGTTGAGATAGATGTTGGGGAAGACACGGAAAGATACGGTAAGGAATGAAAGAATAATGAAAATAATTCTAGTGTTAGAAGTTTCTAGAAAGATACGAGAGACAATTACATTGGTTTGCATGTCATGAGGAGAGATGAAGAATATATTGGAAGAAGAATGAATAGCTTGGTAATAGAAGGTTGAAGAAACAGAGGAAGACCAAAGATAAGATGGTAGGACTGTACTGCGGAAGACTTGAGAGAAAAGGAACTGAATGAGAGCGACACGCAAAACAGAAATGAGTGGAAGAAGAAATATGCACAGTTTGTTTATGAAATAGTTTTACTGGAAATTTAGAATCTTGCAAGAAAATTTATGTATGAAATTTATACATAATAGACAGGATTGACGGAAGGTATTATACTGGCCACATCAGATTTTTTTTCTCAAAGTCAAACTATAGATTCATTTATGTACCATATACTGTGATGTATATTCGATCACCATCGTTCCTTAATAATAACCGCTGTAATACGTACACTTATTGGTTTATAACTTAATAAATGATATAGTCACATAAATACACGTTTTAGCAGACATCACTGCAGAAATAATATATTCTTATTCTAGAATTACCAATAGCCTAATAAATACAAATTTAACTAGAGATAAACAAAAAACCGATGTCTGAATAATTTCGATTCGAATTCAGCAGGTTGTGAAAATTGTAGCTGTAAACATCCACCACAAAAATTTCAATAAAATTAATTAATAAAGTTCACAATTAACCAAAATTTATTAACAAAAAATTCTTCTGTAGGTATTTGAGCTGTTGGGAACTCACTGTAGAATGCAATTCAATTGAAAACACTACATTGTTAAAATGCACGTGAAATTCTCTAAGGTAAAATTCTATTTCCGTCAAGAAGTAAAACGAACTCGTTATTAAAATTATACAATGAACCACGTTGAACATGATACTTTTTGCTCTACATAAAAAAAGGAACTCTTTTTTGCAGGTTCCTTAACAGAGACAGTGCAGTTAATGAAATAAAAAAGGTAAAACAAACATTTCTTATTTACGCTGAACCAAACATTCTTGCAAGTTGTTGGTTCGTGAGGTTCTTTTGTCTGTTTTTTACTATTTGGGTGATATTTATTTACTTTAGCGTAGGAACGTAAAGAATCACAATAAATTTCCTTCGTTTACAAATCGAATATTTACTGGACAAATGTTCCTTCTACTTCCACTCTGCTTTTACTCAAGTGTTGAAAAGCAGGTATTTGAAGCAAAAGGATCGGGAGTGTCATTTGTTCGCTTATAAAGAATGATGAAAGCTTTTACGTTTTTCATGAAATGAGCTATATTTTCAACTTGAATACATATTTAATGACATTTACCTGTAAAACTCGACTTGGCGGTCTACAACGTATAATTTTAAATTTGAACACAGCACTTAACATTTATTAATTATGCATTTTATGATTCCATCCTAAAAACCTTGCATCATTTATTGCCGCGAAGTTAAACATTGTTTGATGTGTACATTTATTTTAGATGTACCTACTAAAGAGAATATTTGTACCAGTCCAACAATAAATAATGTATGCACTATTATCTGTAGGATAAAAGTCCGTTGAATTTAATACAATGGGCACCTAGAATACTCGTATAAAGTTAGGGTAAACAAAATTGGATCGTTGTTTCCACAAATAAATTTTACTTTGAGCTGACAAATATAAACCCAGGTAGATTACGCCTCCTATCGTTGAATTCACCTAAGAAGAAGATTCTATTTATTCCATTGTTTGAATAAGTACAGAAATTTTCGTAATGAAATCTTTTAAATGTTACATTATAACTCTTTTTTAGGTTGTCGCCACAATTACTATGTATTAAGAACATTTTTTATTACATTAGGTAACAAAGTAAATAAGTGTATAACATGTCACATAAGTTTTCGGAATTTTTTTGAGTGGACAATACTGTGGTAAGGAAAGTATATTGAATTTGCTTATTGCTATAACAATTAACATATCTTAAATTTTAACATTCATGTTTAATATAGAGCTAGTGGTCCATTTTCTTCTATACGATGAAGTTTAGTTCTGACTTGCCTCATGAATCTTTGGCGGGTTTTATAATTTATTTTGCGTACTTTTTGAAAAATCCTGCGCCTTAATTGTTTTCGTTTTCAGGCTCATAACCCTACACATTGTTGTACATCTTTCGTGGGTTACAAATGTTATTTTTTTGTCTCCAAGCACTGCGTTGTTATTCGGGCATAATGGCTTAAAGCTGAGTCAGAATAAAACTTAATCTCTTCCTTTACGTGATTTAAAAAATCAAGTAATTTCGGTTAGCAATTTTGTCACACGTCCAATGAACTGTTATTTGATACAATGCCCTACAACCGTAAGCCCAATTACAGGTAAAACTGATGTAAATATAAAGAAATAATCATGTAAAATAAGTTACATAATTTTTGATGTCATTAATATTATTATAAAATAAATCAATGTGGGGCTCAAGAATATTGTAGCTAGTGAACAAAAAATGAAGAGGTGATTTGACTAAAGAGTGTGACTCGGGAGCTTGATAATAGAATGTAATGTTGTTTCTGGATGATAATCTTGGTACTAGTATCGGAACTTAGCTTAGGATGTGTGGATGACGGCATTGGTACTACGTCTTTAGTGGTGTAGTTGTAAATTAAAGGAATCGACAATTACTTCTTGTGGAATGTTTCTAATAGGAATGACTCTTCAGTTATATATGTAGCAGCTTTTAAAAATAATCTTTAAATCCTTTCGAGGGTTTGCTTTTGTTGATCATAAATGGGATTCCATACAAATGAACAGTATTCTAGGTGTGGTCTAACTAGAGAGATATATAACAACCTTAAAGTGAATTTATGGAATAGTTGTGCATTTCTAGGTATAAAACCTTAACATCTGTAAGCACTTTTCACAATTGCGTCCGTGTGCTGTGCAAATATCATTTTAGGATCAAATGTAACCCGTAAGTATTTGAAAACAGGCGGCCTATGCACAATAATAGAACCAATTGAATAATAATAGGTTCTGATTTTTTACCTCTTGCTAAGAGAGATATTGGAATCATGGTGTGGGTGTGTGTGTGTGTGTGTGTGTGTGTGTGTGTGTGTGTGTGTGAGGTACGATTTCTTTAATTCTATAAGATTAAAGACCTGTGTAACTACGGATTCCTCAATCTAACAGTAATGGGAAGTGTTGAATAGATTCTAGTAACAATTGGAACCATTGTTAACCATTAAACAACCGGAAGTAGTAGTATTTTAACAAAAATGTTCTATTATATTATTTTTGAGTATTTATGTTATTACAAATATTAAAAAACAAATTTCTCTATCCGTCAGACTATTTAAATTTTTTATTATACCTTCTATAGATTTAAAGAAATAGATATATAATCATACGTAATATAACAAGTGATATGATTATCATCGATGATATTCTCGAGTGAAACCGAACTGCAGATTTCACGAGTCCGAAGGACGAGTTGAAATGTGCTGTTTCGGTTTCACGAGCAATATCTTCGATTCATATCACGAGCTTATATTTAATGAGAGAATATAATGAATTTTTGTAATACATTATGTTAACCTAACTTTTGATATACATATTCATATTGTATTAAAACATGGTACTTACGAGTTTTATTTAATATTTCGGAGTTTGAATTATTGTTATTATTTATTTTTATACTCAAAATTAACTGTCAATGTCATAAATAAAGAAAACAAATCCCTTAGTAACGACTATAAATACGGTGTTTATTTCCTTGTTTTTTATCATCGCTGTGATAAAACGCGTAGCTAGGGAGATTCTGAATGTTGATTGGCGGAAAACATGTCACGTGACTAAGGAATTATATTCTCAATAAAATAATCTGCTGTACTAAATCTCACAGCCTGCTCACAGCCCAAACATCTCCATGGTAACTACTTGAGAAATTAAAATGTCTGTAATTGACAGATAAATGTGACTAATGTCAGTGTCAAAAATTCAGAGATAATACTGAAGGCTTTTTTCTGGGAACGATATTTAAAATTTGTTATTGTATTATTAATTATATATTTAAAATTATAGGTATATTAAATGAACCCTTCAGAAATAACGCCAATCTCGTTAATGAATTGGAAAAACCTCGACCATTTAGAAGAAATGGAGAAAACTTGCTCATAGAATGAATTTAAAATTATAGAAAATACGTAAATATAAAGATTAGGTGTAATTAGATTTTTTTGTGTGCACAAGAAATGTTAAATACAATACTTATATATACCACAATGGAAAGGGCGCGAGAGGTATTGTGATGGTCACAACAGATTTTATGTCAGACATATTACATTTTTTAGTGTTTAGCAGCAGATTATTGTCGACACATCATTTGTGGATATTATTTAAATTACACTGCAATTTTACGCAGTCAGCGGTTGTAGAGATTTGACAAAATAACTATCATCAGCATACAATAAATGTTCCACATCCATATCTTTAGTAATGTCATTTATGAACATATTAAGGAGCAAAGGTCCCAAGACCAAACCTTGCGGGACTCCCGATTTTTGTGGAAATTTTTCGGACTTAAAGCCATTGTAGCAAATATGTTGATGCCTTTCGTGCAGATATGACTATATAAGTGCAGTAAATGAGTTAGATAAGCCAAAGAGCTCTAATTTGCGTATTAAAAGTTGGTGGTCTACCTCGTCAAAGGCTTTAGAAAAGTCTGTGTAGACCACATCCACTTGACTTTATTTGTCTAAAGCTTCGCAGATTGATTGAGTAAGGCACATTAAGATAGTTTCAGTGGATCTAACATTTACAAAACCATGCTGATTAGCGGACAGTAAACCGTGCACATAGCTGTAAAGTTCACTGTGAATAATAATTTCAAAAATTTACTGCAATTTGAAATAATGGCAACTGGGCTAGAGCTCTTTACAATTTTTTTTATCTTTTTTCTTAAAGACTGGTATTATACTTGAGATTTTTCAAGAAGAGGGAAATATTGATGTTTTTAAAATAAGATTGAAAATAATATCTAAAGGCACAGTAAATGGCAGGAAATAAATCTGGTCCAGCAGTGATATTGTTTTTTAATTTACCAATATCACATGTAATATCTTTTTCATTGATTAGAAAACAAGCTAGAGTAGGGAAATCGTCAGGAAGCAATTTGTCAGAACTTCGTGTGTTGTCCGACGATACGAACCTTGTCTCAATTTGTTGTCCTATGCATTAATACAACTGTCTGTATGGTTTTGTGGCCATCTGCTACTGCAAAAGTATTGTTATTGTTTTAAAACACACTGCCGAGCCATCACCGCTATTATGGTGTAAACACCTACAATATAGAGCGCATTGAACACTATTATTATCAAATATTAACAGTTACCTGTGAGTATATTAAACCACGAACGATGTAAGATTGGAAATAAATCGCCACATGCTAATATCATAACCTAGTCAGAGATTTAGAAATAAATGTATGTTTAACTTAACGTATGTGTTATAAAACCATGATATTGAGCTTGTACACTGTGTATATTGTTGTTGTACTGTTTATTTCTTGTACATAGGGTTTGTTATACATTTGTGTTCACATTTATTTGACCGCTAGAACTGTCATTGTTTTTTTTACCTCTCGCTAAGAGAGGTATTGGATTCATGCTAAAAATCGCATATCCAGATTTTATTGAATAAGCACGTTTTAAGGTCCCTACAATCCGATTTTAACATTTTTACGATGATGTCTGTGTGTGTGTGTGTGTGTGTGTGTGTGTGTGTGTGTGTGTGTGGATGTGTGTGTGTGTGTGTGTGTGTGTGTGTGTGTGTGGGATGTTGGAAGGACGGTTACTCAAAAACTATAAGACTTAAAATTTGTTTAACAACGTATTTCCCAATCGGACATTCATGGGAAGATCTGAAAAGGTTTTGGTAACAATTGGACAACCGGAAGTAGAAGATTCTTGAAAAAAAATCTTCTAAATATTATTTTTTGAAAATTTTTCTTGATAATATTAAAGAAAAATAAATTCTCTTTCTGATACATTTAAATATTTTTATACATATTTTATAGATTTAGAGATAAAAGGAATATAATATATAAAATAATGTTGTAATTAATTTTACAACCGAAAGGATGCCATGAAAAATAGTTGATAATTTAAATTATTTGTAACTGACAGATAAATGTCAGTGTCAGAAATAATGAGTAATGAAAGAAAAATGTATTTGGAGAATCCCTTAATTCTTGATCTGTGACTATTATGGAGATGACAAGTCTAGGTTGAAGGACTTAAATTTGTTTCAAACATTATGGGACAATGTACACCAGTACTATAGACTAGAGTAACTTTGAATTGCGAAAAAGCTATCAAATTCTTCTCAAGTAAGTTGTAAATATTGACAAAATTACACATCGATATAAAAATAATCGGAGTGCAATCTATCCGTCACTTTATTAAAGGGAATTAAGGTTATTTAGATATAACAAGTATGAAAAAATAAAATGTAAAAGAAGATATATAAGAATAGATGCACAATCCAGATATATACATTTTAGACCGCCCAAAATTAATGTTTTTACTAGAAGAATATGAAGAGAAAGTAAACAAGGTTGTTCGAATTGAAAATTGCTGTTACCAGCCTAATATTTATATATAGTACTCTACTTTGTAATTTATTGTAACATAATTTATGGTAAAATATCTTCATGTTGAGACATGCTATTATTGAATAACAAAGAAGTTTATACGTCATAGATTTATATGAATATATTATTTGTATTTATAAAAATATTCTTTGCTTTATGCATACAGCCAGGTAAAATATACGGCGAGAGGTTATGTGCTGGCCACATCAGATTTTTTTTTTTGTTATGGTTGAGCGCCGAGAATTAAGCAACACTTGTAACTGGCGTGCTCAATTATTATTGTTATTATAAAATATTATTTTATAATGTCTGTTATTATATTTTTGATGTGTATTACGACTGCTTGTAATTGTTCCGATTTTTATTAAATTAGTTTTTGTTCAATGAGCGCTCGCAGCGCCGCCAGCCATTTTTAGTCTAAAGTTTCACCCCTCTTTAAAATATGCGAGATTTTTCTGATTTACCAAATCTCGGATATAAAAAGCCGCACATCGTCCAATAAAATCAGTTCTTCCGAGTGGAGCTTGGCATTTGAGCTCCTTGGTTAGAACGTCTGAGACGTAGAGTTCTTCCGAGTGGAGCTTGGCATCTGAGCTCTTTGCCTAGAACGTCCGAGTGGAGATTGATGTCTGACATCCCTGGCTAGAACGTCCGAGTCGTAGAGTTGTACCGCCGATGTTCTAAGTAGAGTTTGGTGATTCAAATTTTCCACTCGCCGAAATAAATCGCGTCCGTATCTCTGATGCTTTACGTATAAGAGTCCGTTTGTTTTTTTTTTTTTATCGTTTACTAGATATTTTCATGTTTTATCTCAAGTGTTTACGTACCGCCGTCAAATCCTGTGCCTATTGCCGTATCGCGAGTAGTGATGCCGTGGGATCTCGCGTTGGGATCTCGCATTTTCGAGATCTCGTCTCGATTTTTCTCGAATTTCGAGACGAGACTATCATAAGTCTCGTCTCGAAAAATCGAGACGAGACGAGAGAAATGCCCTCGAGATTTGCTCGAGATGAGAGTAGGTATTCGAGATCTCGATTTAACGATTTTTTTTTAAATATTTATATAATTAAAGATATACATTAAGAAAAATATTTATCAGTACAAATATTTTCATTGCCTGTTATTTACATTCATATTTATTTATTCATTTTAAATTTATAGGGTTTTAGTATAACGAATAGGAACAAAAGTGTTCCCTGTAGCGTACTCTCTACGCTAGTATTAAATGCCCTTGCTGCGAGTATATTTTTACGTAACTGTTAAATGCCAGACTTAGTAAAAATAGTTTTAATCAGTAGTATCTACTTACTCCTTTATTACGTCCAAGTTGATGCTAATTTATTTTCATGATATATGAATGTATAAAAAAAATTATAACATGTTATCCAAATAATAAACAAATGACAGAAGGTAATATTATATGAATTTATTTTATATGTATGTATATACAAATAATAGATAATTAGAGTGTAAAATAAAATACTCATATGCCAGCCTATGGAACACCCATACATCTAATTATAAATTCGAGAAATTCGAGACTCTCGAGTCGAGATCGAGAATAGAGGATGAAAAATATGACGAGACGAGACGAAAACAAATCTCGTCTCGAATTTTCGAGACGAGACGAGAGTGAACTGTTTCGCGCCGTTTCTCGTCTCGCGGCATCACTAATCGCGAGAGCACAGTTTGCTAGTAGATTAAACGCAGTACCGTCACAGTTTTCGCAAAGGGTCTTCAATCTTTATTTATTTATATTATTGTTACGTTTTATTTATTTGGGTGAAGTGTAAAAATCAAAGAAATATTATTAATTAATGATAATAATAATTATTATTGAAATTATTGCTAATGAAAATATTTGTTACTTTTTTATCAAACCTCGTCATGTTTTTTTTTATTCATTAAAAAATTAAGCGCTAGCTATCAGCGCATTTTTGAATGACATCGCTTAACAATGTTTGATGTAATTGTCGAAATATGATTATAGAAACGGATGTGGTGAAAGGTAGAAGCGAATTTGTGTTCCATAAATCGTCAAATATTTCATGTTTTTCCTTAAGGGAAGTGAAAATTCAACCAGCTTTAACATAGTATTATTTGCACTTGTTGACAAAAATCATGTAAATATTAATTCGCAATAAGTGGTATTATTCACTTCACCAATAAATTCCATGTTATTATATTGTAAATATATATATATATATATTTTTAAACTTAAATAATGATAATATCAAATATCTAGTCTTCACAGGATATCAAATACTATTGAATCGATGAAAGTCTGATGAGTTAAGCAATGAATTTCGAAACGGTTACATGTTAATTAAAAAATGCTCCCGTGCGAAACTGGAGCGGATTACTAGTAGTTTTAAAATGAAATAATTTCATATAAATTCAATATCTATTACAAATCTGTCAGCTCTCATCTTTTCATAGACTCGTACCTCTAGGTAAAACTTATCGCTTAATAAAATTAAAATTATAGGTATGCTCTCTATTGGCAACTCAAATCAACGATTGCGGTTGCTGTCGCAAACGGAAATAGTACACGAAAGACAGATATTGAATGACAGCTAATGCTGTTTTCTGATTACATTTGTCAAATATGAAGGGAAATTTTATTTCGTATCGTGAAATTTTCAAGCAGTAAAATACATGAAATTAAAAATAATGACCGGTAGCATTTACTCTTAAAAACGGGTGATTAAGCGTTGGCTAAAGTAACAAATTCGTTTGTTTTTTAATCACCCCAATGTATTTCTAAATGGTAGTCATGGTAATTAGTTAGTCAGGGTCAGGTGGTGAATCTGCATTCAGAAACGTGATAAGAAGTTTTCTATCTAGTAGCGTTTGGAAATACTTCCTGACCCTTTCATAGATGTCGTTAGTAGTACAGATTTTACAGGGATTCTCAAACTTTTATGTCAAAATACTATAAAAAGGTAACATATGTTTGAGAACTGCTGTAAATTTCCCACAATTCTCTATTGCATCGTACGAAATTCTTTGCCATTTAAAACTGTTATTTGTGAATTTGAATCTTTATTGCAATATAGTACTTTATCATTCAATATATTTTTAGTAACTATATTAGTTTTCATACTAGCATTATTATACGGGTTGATTAAAATATAACAACAAATTAATAATATTTCAGAAAAAAAATCACATGAAATATTTGTAACTCCTACATAGTGAAGACACATTCTTGCAGAAGATGTCAGTGCCCAATAGAAGAAATAGTTTATGTAAGTGGACCAGGAGAATTTACATCATGGTGGTGCTCTTAGATATTTACACCATAGAAGAGCAGCAAAATATTACATTATTAGGCGAAAGCACGTGAAGCTTCATAAGATTCATCAAAGAATGTTAAAATAGTATGGTGTCAGTTTTAAGAAAAAAGGAGTATAGAAAAGAGTAGATTTGTTAAAAAGTGGACGAACATCGATAACAAGGTCAATGAAGCAGTGCATTTCTGGCAGATATTTAAAGTAACATCCCTTTTTTGAAATACAATTACCTCTTGTAATAATAATAATAATTCAAATTTTTGATTCCTTGAGTAGTATGTTCTGAAATTTTAATAGTTGTCGCCGTGTAGTTTGAGATTTGTAGTTATTTATTTATTATTTGATTTAAATAATGTAATGTATATATTTTTAAATAAAGACATTAACATATTAAGTACTGTAATTATTTTTTTATAGTTCAACATATATTTCACATTTTTTGATGTCTTTAATAAATTATCTATTTTCGATAGATTTTTTTATTAATTACATTATCAAGAAATAAAATTTAAAGTTTCGAATAATTCAAAATGAATTCATATTTCCCGCCACTTTCTCGGCTGTCAAATTTAGTTCTCTGACCTTTTCATAGGCGGCACCAAAACTTGTTATCACGGTTTATAGGGGAGATACCCAATCTTCTACTATATATTTTCCTTAATCTATGGTCAGGGTGACTAAAACTTTGAGTAAATACTACGAGTCTATGACTTTAAGAATTCAAAATTAAAATGTCAAAACATTGTCCATATCAAAGTGGCATTATTCTTGTTAAAATGACAGCGCATACAAATCATTCTAGCTGGCGCAAGTCACGTGTCTTCGAGATAAATAGGAAAAAAAGAATGTAATTTTAATAAATTACTTTGAAACACCGCCCCGGTGATATAGTTGGGCAATGGCAAAGTATGGATGTTTGTTTGTATCCTTTCATCATCTCATCTCCATCAACGCATGGTACACGACGAGACAGTTACAAAAATATGAGCAAAAATCAACCACCCCCATTAATTAATTGTAATAAGTTGTAATATAAACTTGAATACAATAAAGAATTATTATTATTAAATTACTTTGAAACAGGATTTTTTTATGATAAAAGGGGATTTTTTGTGGATTCTGAGGGATTTTTTAAAGATGAAGGTTGGCAACACTGAGTCGTGCTCGTCGTGCTCGTCGTGCTCTCATAATAATATTGCTCATTTCATGAAAAGTGTTTCCATGTGGTACAAAGCATCCATTTTGTGTAAAATATTGTAAATATTAGGTTAAGTTACATTATATTAGTTTGTGTTAAAGAAATATTTGCTCTAAAACCATAATACGCAAAGCTTATACGTTTAACGGAATAGACATACTTTTCATTAAATTCATGTATTTACTTTAATTAAATATACATACGACACAACTAACTCTATTTACATACACATACGTCAAAAAACAACAAAGTTACAAGTTGGAAATATGTAGTACACAATACATCTCAAAATCATTAAGCTTAACACACTGCTGAGTTTAAAGAATTTAGAACGGAATCTATTATAAATTGAAACATTTAAATTCAAAAGGAATGTAAGTAGCAACATATATTATACAATGTATGTAAGATTTTTATATGAAAAAGTACAAACCAAACCAAATATTTCAGATATGGATTTTTTTATGAAAAAGTACAAACCTAACCAAATATTTCAGATATGGTACAACAGTGATAGAATTTTCGACGTAGTTACAGTGTAAAGTAAAAAATTAAACAAATTTTATGAACAAAGGGCCGTGTAGGTAAATAAATACAAGTACTAAAATATTTGACATATACTTCAATAGTTGAGAATGTCTATCATTTATTTAATCGAAACGAGTATGAATATTAACGAAAGAACTTGCAGCCATAGCTTTTGTATGGGTAATACTTTTTGTTGAATAATTTTAAAACATAAAATGGCACTTCGATTACTTTAAATATACAAACTTCAGTTGTAGACATAGTCTACTATTTTGCCTATCAAGATTGAGAAAAAAAATATCACTCAAAGAACTTAAACTTGTGTCGTAAAAACTATTCATTCAAAAAGTTCACTCAATTTTAAATTTTTATTACAATAATTATTTATGTATCAAAGATATAAAAGTGATCTTTCTATGTATTTTCAAATAGTGGTAAAAACAACATTTTTCTACGATCAAATAAATTAATAGATTTTTAAATGTAATTAATAAAAAACACTTATATTATCATACCTTCGAAGCGAAAATTTCGAAGGAAAACGATTCACTGGTCTGCAAAATACCTACTTTGTAGACCGTTACCATTAGCAACGGTTTGCAAAGAGTTTTGGTCTGCAATTATTCACTGTGTAACCAAACGCCGTTCGAAAAGCCAACTTTTTTATCATTCATAGAAAAAAAGAACTTAAGTCGACGGCTGCAATTTTTACAGTCGACACCAAAGAAAATGGGCCTGAGGAATGTTAAATACTAGTAAGATTTCTGAAAGAATGATTCTTTTTCGGGTTGTTAGGCCATGGTCTAAAAGTTGCTTTGCAACCTATTATCATTATCAACTGTCACCCATCAAAAAAGGAAAAAACTATATTTAATTTAAAATAATCCTCTGAAAATGCCTAACACAATGTCAGGCGAAACGTTAGGTTGTAAAGCAACTTTTAGACCACGGCCTAACAACCCGAAAAATAATCATTCTTTCATAGACCCCGGCCGTGAAAGCTTAATTATTTATTTAGTAGGATTTCTGTAAAGCGGTACTACGACTAGAAATATTTTACCATAACTTTTTATACGTAATGCATGAACCACTCCAGCCATGAGTAGTAGATTGAAAAGAAGCCCATGCATGGTTTACTTGATAAAAACAAGATTACGTGTAATACTCTCTGTTCATATTTTCTATATGTTTTGTTTATATGTATGTTTATATGTCTATATATGTTGTGTAGAATGGTAGGAATAAGACAGTCGACGACAAACAATCGTGAGAGAAGGTCGTAAGACCGAGAGTCATAATAAATATTAGTCATATTCAAAACCTCTATTATTCATTAAAAAATGAAGTAGGCTAATGAAATTATTTTATGAAAAATAGAATCAAGTATTTCAGGAACAACAAGGATAACAAGTTTGAATAATTATGTCAAAAAAAAATATAATGTAATGTAAAATGTATTAAGTGTTTGTATTATGTATTAATAAATTAAATAAAAATAATATAACAATTGGTAGCAGAGTGTAGTTGGAACATTTGGAATAGTTGGAGCAGTTGGAATAAACGGCGTAGTAAAAAAGAGTTCGAAAAAAAAAATAGTGTAGTTGAAGCACACCGCAGTTTGAGAAAAACAAGATACAGGAAGGATAGAAGAGTAAAGAAGACAGTAATAATGGATATGATAAAAATTGAGCAGTTAAACAATAGTAACTACTCAATATGGAGTATAAAAATGGAAGCATTACTAGACACAAAGGAATTATATGAAGAAGTATTGCAGGAAGAAGAACCTATAATAAATGAAGCTGATGGAGAAACAATATCAAAACATAATGAATGGAAAAAGAAAAATAAGGAAGCTTACAGTTACATTATATTGAATTTATCTGCAGAATTGGCTATAGCATTTAAGGGAATGAAGAAAGCGAAAAAATTATGGAAAGCAATCAAAGAAAGATTTGAAGGAGCTAGAGAAGAAAAAACCATTGATTTAATGCTTGAACTCGCAAAAATTAAAATGAAAGATAACGAAAATATTGAAGAATATTTGACAAGAGCTCAAGGTTTATCAAGACAAATTATAGACTATGGAAAAACAGTTTCAGAAAGAGAACTAGTTAGATATATAGTTGAGGGCTTACCGCAAAGTTATGAAACAATAGCAACGTCTTTATCAGTTAATAGAGGAATAAGTTTTACGGAATTAAGACAATCATTGTTAAATTTTGAAAAGAAATTAAAAATGGAAAAAATGACAGGAATCAACGCTTACAAAACGAATTTTAAATCAAATTATAATAAGAAGATATGTTTTTACTGTAAAAAGCCGGGTCACATTTCAAAAAATTGTTGGGCGAGAAAAAATAAAGAAGAATTAAATAATAAAAATTTCGGCAACAGAAAAACATTTACTACATTTAGAAAAGAAAAAGCAAACATTACTGAAGAAATTGAAACAAACGAAAATGAATTTGCGTTGACAGTTTATTCTGAAAATAGAAACGAGGATGAACAAAAATGGTTCCTAGATTCAGCCTGCACATCACATATGAATTCATCAGAAGATTGGATGGAAGATGTTATTAGAGAAGACAAACAAATAAATGTTGCAGAAAATGGGCGAAGTATAGAAGCAATATCAAGTGGTATCATTAGAGCAAATACAGAAAATAATAAAGTAAGATTAGAAAATGTTCTACATGTTCCGAAATTAAGAGATAATTTAATATCAATACCAAGCTTAGTAAAAAAGGGAAATTCCGTTACGTTAAATAGAGACGGGGCATTTATTTATGCAAACGATGGTACTTTGATATGCAAAGGAAAATTTGCAGAAAATATGTTTAGCATTAAATTAAATAAAAATGAAGACAAGGAAGAAAATAAAGAAGACTGTTTTCAAATATTAGAAAATACAAGAGAAATATGGCACAAAAGATTAGGACATATAAACGACGAATATTTAAACCAGATAGAAGAGAAACAACTAGTCCGAAATATAAATAAATTGAAGGGAAAATTAAATCTATGTAGTTCTTGCGTTATTGGAAAAATGACAAGAAATAGATATGTTGAAACTTACGGTGAAACAACATTAAGACCACTGGAGCGGCTGCATATTGACATTTGCGGTCCAATGAAGACTTCGACGATTGGAGGCAAGAGATACATACTGTTGGTCGTAGATGAATATTCTAGATGTTTTTTTGTCGAACTGTTAGAAAATAAAGTTGAAACAACAAGAAAATTAATGGATATAATAGAAAAAATAGAAAATCAACAAAGATCTAGGGTAAAAGTTATAAGAACAGATAACGGAAGAGAGTTCATCAATGCGTCATTAATAAATTATTTAAAAAATAAGGGTATAAAACACGAAAAAACAATATATTATTCACCAAGAAGTAATGGAATTGCTGAAAGAGGAAATAGAACATTACTGGATAAAACAAGAAGTTTATTGGCCGATGGAAATTTACCTCCAAGATTTTGGGGAGAAGCGCTTGTTACAGCTTGTTACCTGCATAACATAACACCTACGAAAAGTAAGCAGTTTAGAACACCATATGAATTATGGAAAGGTAAAATACCATCTGTCAAACATCTTCGTATTTATAGTTGTTTAGTATACTATAAAATAAATAAACCAACAAGGTCAAAATTGGAGCCGAAAGCGAAAAGAGGTATATTTATAGGATACTCAAGAGAAAGAAGAGCTTATAGAATTTATGATGAAGTAGATCAACGAGTACATGAAACGTCAGATGTTCAGTTTGTGGAATCAAAGAAGGGAATAAGATTAAATAATTCAGAAGAAAAAGAAACAGAAGAAAACAAAAACTATAACTATATATTTTTAATTGATGAAGAAAACAAGAATGTTTCAGAAAAAGGAATAACAAGAAATGATACAACACAAGAAGATCAGACAAAACATGAAAGAAGATCGAGAAGAATCAGAAAATTACCAGAAAAGCTGAAAGATTACGTGGTAAATGCTACACAAGAAGAGGAACCGAATTCATTCAACGCTGCATTAAACTCATTATACAGAAACGAATGGAAGAAAGCCATGGATGAAGAGATAGACAATATGGTACAATATAACGTATGGGAAAAAATAAAACGACCAGAGAACGCCAAGGTAATCAAATGTAAATGGGTATTTAAAATTAAAACTAATCCTGTCAACAATGACAAAATATTTAAAGCAAGATTGGTGGCCATGGGAGCTGGACAGAAAATGGGTGTAGATTATTTCGATTCCTACAGTCCGGTTATAAAATGGGAATCAGTAAGAACTCTTTTGACTTTATCAGCCATGAAGAAAAGCGTTAGAAGATTTTATGACGTAAAATCTGCGTATTTAAATGGAAATTTACAAGAAACCGTATACATGGAATTACCCCCCGGCTACGACGATGGAAAGGACAATGTTTATTGGATTAAGAAAAGTATTTATGGTCTACCACAATCCGGAAGATGCTGGAATATTAAACTGAATGAAATAATGAAAAATGCTGGATTTACACAATTAAAAACAGATCCTTGTGTTTTTACTAAGAAAGAACAAAGAAAATATGTAATCATCGGCATATACGTAGATGACATCCTAGCAATTGGAGATAGTGACAATACAATTGAAGAATTTATGAAAAAGGTAAAAGAAGAAATACAAATAAAAGAAACCACAGATAAAAAATTATTTCTTGGAATAGAAATTAAAGAAGATGAAAATAACATTTATTTATCGCAGGAGAATTATATAAATAAAATTTTACACAAATTTGACATGGCTGACAGTAAACCTGTTAAAACACCAGGGGAAATGGGCCAAAAACTAGATGACTATCAGGATTCAAAGACATTCAACCAAGAGAGATATCAAGAAGCAGTAGGATCCCTTATGTACCTGACAAGAGGCACAAGACCGGATATTGCATACTCTGTAAGTAAATTATCGCAATATTGTAAAGATCCAAGAGAAATACATTGGATTGCAATAAAAAGAGTAATGAGGTATTTACAAGGAACAAAACGGAAATACTTAAAAATTTCACCAGACAATGAAAAAGTGAAGATCTACACAGACTCAGGATGGTGTACGACCAGCGATGGGAAATCTTACAGCGGTTTTATAACCAAACTAGGTAGAAATACCATTAACTGGAAAAGTGCAAAACAAAAGTTAGTAACGTTGTCGACGATGGAAGCCGAGCTACTTGCCGTTTGTGACGGAGCATGTGAAGCTGCATGGATTAAAAATTTATTAGAAGAATTAGATGAAGAAAAATATATCAAAAAACCAATAGAAATTTATACAGACAGTACAGCAGTAATCGATTGGATAAAAAATTCAGGACAAAATTCAAGAACGAAACATATAAACCGAAAATACCATTTTATAAGAGATGAAGTGGAAAATAAAAGTATTTCAGTAAATTATATAAACACTGAAGATCAACCGGCGGATATAATGACAAAAGACGTAAAAGAAGAAAAATTAAATAAACATTTGGAACAAATGGGTATTTTGAAAAAAATAATTAATTAAAGGGGGGAATTGAAGTAGGCTAATGAAATTATTTTATGAAAAATAGAATCAAGTATTTCAGGAACAACAAGGATAACAAGTTTGAATAATTATGTCAAAAAAAAATATAATGTAATGTAAAATGTATTAAGTGTTTGTATTATGTATTAATAAATTAAATAAAAATAATATAACAAAAAACACTACCTTCTCCAAATCCCAAACACTTTCCCTTACCGCACCAGTTTTCTTTTCTGTTATCAACCATACACAATTTTTTTTAGATGATTATCACAAAATGTTATAAATTTTTATTTAAACATAAATTTTATATACGGTAGACTAATGTCACTTGTAGAAAGCTATTACTTTCGTCTGGACAACTCAACAAAAGATTTGTTTACTACAAAAATATTTTATAGGTAACTAAAAATAAACTAGTTTCATTTATTTGTTAAGCGATAAAATGAGCGATAGTGAAAGCGACGATTTTTTTTAATATTCCGCCTGAAATATGAATCTGCAATTACTGAAATACTAAATTTATTTGCTTTTTTAAAAAAAAAGTAACTATAGCAGCCGTAAAGTAAAAACGACCGTGCAATTAAAGAAGCTATAAAACAGTAACAGATATCAAAGTAACGTAAAACCACTTTGTGTTTCTGTAATGGCCGCCTAAAAAATATATTAACAAATTTCGTTATAAACAAAACTAAAAAAGTTGCACATAAAATTAACCAATAAATTGTTCGGTTTCTTCCCCATACTTCGCAAATAAAAATATAAAATCCAAAATTATATTTACTGAATTTTTAATGAATAATATTATTCAGGATAACAGGATCACACATAATAAATTAGGATTAGATGTATGAGGATAGAATATGCAATCACTGTCGATTAATTCCCATATATTCTCTCCCCACTTTCAACAGCAGAGTACCCTCTAGACGTCGGCCGGTAATTGATGATATTAGATAACGCAAAAGTCAGGAAAAACCCGGTAAAGTGTTAAACTGTTAACATAGTGAGGTACGAGATTCGTCATCATTCTATGTCAGATGTATACTCACTCGTACACCTTCATTTAACTGCTGGAGGAAACTCCATAATAGTGCATTTTGCATTATAACGTACAGGAATGCCTGTAATATGTTGTCAAGCAACCGCAAAGGATACATATATTATACACCGCGCTTTATGTCAACTGTATTTTCCACTTCCAATTTAGATGTAATTTATGATGCAATGTTGTAAGAGGAATGGTGAATAAGACAACATAGTTAATACATTATCCCAGTAGTAGAATCATCAATTCAGATTTAAAACTAGTCAAGTTCTTGTGTTTCCGTAATTACGTTTTAATTTTACATTTATAAGGAGAAAAGATGTAAAAATACAACAAAATTAATGTATGTATATTGTATGTAAACTGTATTATACATAAAAAAATCTGATGTGGCCAGCACATAACCTCTCGCCGTATATTTTACCTGGCTGTATGCATAAAGCAAAGAATATTTTTATAAATACAAATAATATATTCATATAAATCTATGACGTATAAACTTCTTTATTATTCAATAATAGCATGTCTCAACATGAAGATATTTTACCATAAATTATGTTACAATAAATTACAAAGTAGAGTTTACCATATATAAATATTAGGCTGGTAACTGCAATTTTCAATTCGAACAACGTTGTTTACTTTCTCTTCATATTCTTCTAGTAAAAACATTAATTTTGGGCGGTCTAAAATGTATATATGGATTGTGCATCTATTCTTACATATCTTCTTTTACATTTTATTTTTTCATACATGTTATATCTAAATAACACTAATTCCTTTTAATAAAGTGACGGATAGATTGCACTCCGATTATTCTTATATCGATGTGTAATTTTGTCAATATTTACAACTTACTTGAGAAGAATTTGATAGCTTTTTCGCAATTCAAAGTTACTCTAGTCTACAGTACTGGTGTACATTGTCCCATAATGTTTGAAACAAATTTAAGTCCTTCAACCTAGACTTGTCATCTCCATAATAGTCACAGATCAAGAACTAAGGGATTCTCCAAGTACATTTTTCTTTCATTACTCATTATTTCTGACACTGACATTTATCTGCCAGTTACAAATAATTTAAATTATCAACTATTTTTCATGGCATTCTTTCGGCTGTCAAATTTATTACAACAGATTATTTTATATATTATACTTCTTTTATCTCTAAATCTATGGAATATATAATAAAATATTTAAATGTATCAGATAGAGAATTTAATTTTCTTTAATATTACCACGAAAAATTTTCAAAAAATAATATTTAGAAGATTTTTTTTCAAGAATCTTCTACTTCCGGTTGTCCAATTATTACCAAAACCTTTTCAGATCTTCCCATGAATGTCCGATTGGGAAATACGTTGTTAAACAAATTTTAAGTCTTATAGTTTTTGAGTAACCGTCCTTCCAACATCCCACACACACACATTCACACACACACACACACACACACACACACACACACACACACACACACACACACACACAGACATCATCGTAAAAATGTTAAAATCGGATTGTAGGGACCTTAAAACGTGCTTATTCAATAAAATCTGGATATGCGATTTTTAGCATGAATCCAATACCTCTCTTAGCGAGAGGTAAAAATATGTGATATAAAAGAATTTTTCCGTCGACCGTTTATTAATAGGCTATCTTAATGTATAGAAAATCATTCATTATTATGATTTTTATTAATAAACGATTTATTGGGTGCGTTCACCACATGGAACACAACATGTATTGCTAACGCTAAGTTGTAGCAAAAAGGTAGACAAAATTAAAAGTAATGCTTTTGACACTTACTAACTAGGTATATTCACGTAGCATACCTTTAAAATGAATTTGAATGAATAAAATTCCTCAAATAACATAAAAATCGCTTGCGTTGTCTAGCATTAAGTACACTGAACGCACCCACTGAAAACAATTGATGACAAAACTTATTGATTTTCTGACGTAAAATTTGACGTTCGGTCAACCATTACTAACCTAAAAAAAATTGTCATGGAATAAAATTAGATTTTCCATTTAAGTAAGATACGGTCAACGAAAAAATATTGTAACTAACGCGTGTGTTAAATGGCGATTAATGATCTCAACAATTAACGCGTTCGCTACGCTTACGCGTTAAAATGTCTCGATCATTAATCGCCCTCATTAACACACTTGATAGTTAAATAACTATTATAGCACTGACTGCGGGTTAATTCAAAATGAAGAGCACCAGTTGAGATGCTGTAAACAAAAGAGCCCTGCAAATAGTGTAGCATGCGCGCTGCCGATGCCACTGAGCGAATCAAGTTTAGATTTGTCGGCGGCGTAATTACTGAGCATGCAGCTGTGAAAACAAATACTCTAGGTAAGTTTAATTAATAGCGCTTGCCTGATCCTTTCCTATCGCATCGAAGCTTCTCGAAACTTCGAGAATGAATGACAGCGGGTATATAAAGCGGTAAACAGCTCTACGAGGGGCAATCCAGTCTAGAAGTTAGTCTTAACACTCAGTCCAATTTCTTTCTATAATATAATGGGGAAGTTTAGTGGTTTTTTTACCTTCCGTCACCTTTAGGAAGGTATTGTCTTTGGTCAAAAAATTCAATGATGAGTTTTTAGTGAATAAGCATGTTTTAGGGTCCCTATAATACGATTTTACCATTTTTATGATGATTTGTGTGTGTGTGCGTGCGTGTGCTTGTGTGTGCGTGAGTGTGTGTGCGTGTGCGCATGCGTGCGTGTGTGTGTGACGAATCGCATAACTTCTATACCACGATTCCAAAAATTATACTTTTTTCGTATTCCTCAAGTTTACATCCAGAAGAACATCCAGAAGAACACGTGATTAGATTTTGGTTATAATTGATCAACCGGAAGTACTCTCATTTGAATATTTTAACAGTTAAATATGATTTATTAATATATAACGTTATAACTTAAAGAATATATTATTCCCTATACGATTTGATTGCATTTTATACTTCATATTCAATAGATATAGAATTATAAAAAAATTAAATTTCATAAATCAGCAAGCTATGTTAACTATGGAAACTGCTAATATATTCAAATAATTCAAGTTGACAGATGTCAGTATCAATGAAAATAAAAGAATGTGGCAGAGATGAGAATGTTGAGACAGATGTTGGGGAAGCCACGGAAAGATAGGGTAAAGAATTAAAGGATAAGGGAAATGGCTTGAGTGATAGAAATTTCTAGAAAAATATAAGAGACGATTACACCGATCTGAACATGTCATGAGGAGAGATGAAGAATATATTGGAAGAAGAATAAACAACTTACTAGTAGAAGGTAAAAGAAACAGAGGAAGACCAAAGATAAGATAGAAGGACTGTATTGCGGAAGACTTGAGAAAAGTAATGAATGAGAACGACACGCAAAACAGAAATGAGAATAAGAATAAAATATAAATAGCGACCCCTAACGAATGGGAAAAGCTAAAAAAGAAGATGTCTGTCAAGTGCAATTTGCATAGTTTGTTTATGAAATGATTTTACTGGAAATATAGAATCTTTTACAAGAAAATTTATGCATAGAATTTGTACATAATACATAGCATTGACGGAAGGTTATGTGCTGGCCACATCAGATTTTTTAATCTGTTAAAAACATTAAAAAGAAAATATATAAACAAAAAGGATTATAGCTACCGAATTTTGATAAAAATTGGCATGGCTATTGCTATTAATACAAAATTGAATAATTTTAATTATTTATTTATGGGACTAAAATATGGCATGATACACATGTATTGGGTGTCATTTGATACCGAAAATTTTATCTTTATTGATACCACAACCATTATTGTCAGTCAAATTGGGGGACAACAGTCTGCAAAAAACTAATCTTCCTTGTTAACTCCTATATAAACCTTGAAAAAAAAAACCATCCCGTATAACAATTTAAGCACCCATTCATTCCACAACGCAGGTTTCTAAGTACTAGCCTCGTAACCGTGTGCCTGAATGTCTAGTCGGCAATCTGGGAAACCGGATTCAAACTCGGCTGACGCCAAAAAAATATTTCGAATTTTAAATTTTAAAGCGACCCCTGTAGTGTACTCTTCACGCCAGTAATGAGTACCCGTGAGGTGACGTCTAGAAAACGCTTGTACAGCGGTACAAATATTTCATTATCATTAGCGAAATCCTGTGGACCAAGCAGATTAGCACACAGCAATGCCATGATGATATATTTGTTTATTTCATTATAGAGCAACAAAACCTGAAATTCTAAACTTTCATATTTTTATCATATATTGTGCAAGTTATCAACCTAGAACTTCTCTATATTTAACAATGACAGTTTCTAAAATAACATAATGTAAGAATCGCCAATGTAAATTTTTAACCAAAATATGATTGGCTCCGTAATTGATTAAAAAGCCTGCTTTATTACTTTAGAACGAAAGTCTAACTGTAACGGAACCTATAGGAATTCGCATCCATTCAATCAATCTCATATCATAAAACAACAGTACTAAAGTGAAGTAGATATGTCAGTAAAATCTTGAATGGCTTTAGTGCTGAAAATAGTTTAAACCACAGAATTAGTGTTATTAGTATTGAATATTAAAAGAGAAATTTCAAAATTCGGAAGAATTCTCGGTATGACGAACACTAAAATTTTCTTGTTGATTTTAAATCAGTAATTTCTAAATTTACGAAATCAGTTAGTTTTGTATTATGCGTCAGATTTACAAAGAAAATAAAGAGATGGTTTTTAGAGCTTTCAAATTAAAAACCACGGCATTATTTAGTTAGTAGTGTATAAAGAATTCAGTCAATTTTTCACCAAAAATATGAGCAAAAGAAGTAGTGATAAAATACGTATTGAGTAGTTTATTTCACTTTTTACTTGCACTGAGAGCCTTTACAAAATAAAATATCGACTGATAGCCACTACATAGCAAAAAGATCTACTGAAATACGTTTTAAAGAAGATATACTGGTCACCTCGCCCTAAACATGCAGCAAAGAAGATTTACCTAATTTATTTATATAACTAATTTTCCGGACAAAAATATCTTCATCAAAAATAATGAAATCTTACATGAAACCATTTCTACAATGAGAGAAATTTAATTTGGACGTATATGATTTTGGTAAAATAATAAAGGTTATTCTGCTACGCGAGAATGGCAGCAATTCCTGTTTTCTGCTCCCATACCGCTTTCCTGCTGCTGTGAATGTGGGGGACGAGACAAGTGGGGCAGGAATTTCACCACTTCAGAACTTCACTTTTATTACGAGAATGTAGACACCACAACCAAAAATGCCTACACTCATATTCTTTTATTTCGCTTCCGTGTTATTTCATATTTCAACGCTGAATGAAATATGAAATCAAATTTATTGTTGTTAATATTAAACCGGATATTTCAAAACTAGAAAATTTTCCGTACTTTCATAAAACGCACTGCAATAATTATTTTCTTTGAAAGTAATTTAATTAAAAAGTGTAATGAAAATGTAATGAAATTATTTTAATTTAAATTGCAAAAGTAATACAAAATTAAATTACTATTTTTTATAATTAATATTTTCTCTACATATTCTTTATTGAAAAAAACCAATTTCAAAATGAAGTTAATTATAATATATTGCTTGTATTATTTTTAAAAATATATATTCTTATACAGGCGATTCAGTGATATCAACATAATTATTGTTAATTATACCAACTATGTAGAATAACGGTGAATGCTTGAGAATGAAAACTACATTTTCAAATTATTTGTACATGTAGGTAACATGTACAGCGCTATTAGATAATGCTGATATTATTAGATTTTATTTACTATTTAACCTACCTAAATATAAAACTAATCTATAGCAGAGAACTTTTTAATCAAAACTTGAGCCATTATAGTCGTACTTTTTATTTCACAAAAAACTATAAAAAAAGCACAAAAGCGTTGTGCAATGCTAATATTGCCCGGGCAATGTCAGCTCTGCACATCTTGAGGACTTTGCCTGTAATATATACCATATACCTCAAATTTAAACTGTCGTATGATACATACGGAATGTTGACAAAAATAAAGAGCAGAATTTGAATCCGGGACCTTCGGGCTACGAAGCGGCATCATCGCTATTACGCTATTCTGGTAGCCTTGTAAAGTCGTACCTGAAGTATAGGGTAGAATAATACAGATACTCCACGGTTTTGTAAACAAAAATGAGGTTAGAATTGTACTGGCTGAAGCTAAAGTACGTATATATTCTATTTTTTTTTTCCGAATTGATATGCTCTTCAATTTAACTTTAATAAATATTATCGGAATACTTTATAGTTCCCCAGGAGTAATATTCATAACTTATGGATCGGTTTTGAGTTTTCAGCCAACTCTGTACTCTGAAATATGATTTATAAACAGACCCTAGTCGGCAAAAGTAATATTATAATACTAATACTAGGCCATGAAAAAATTCGTCCTAACAAACTTTTCCACTCCATTTTAAAATCAGAAGTAAAATTGCACGATAAGTATAACCACCGCGAAGTTCCTATCTATACCAACTTAGAAAATTAAATCTCTAAAGTCTGACATCATTGATAGATAGTCTCAAGTCTCCGAATGAATTAAAATTGCCCGCTCAATTTTTTTAAAAATTAAATCAATATACTCTACAAATGCAACTAATCAAATTTAGTAACGTAGCACATGCAGTTGTCACTTGCATTCGTGGATAAAGTATAGGAGTATTGGCACTGGCGCAATATGGCAGCGCACTCACTTATACCTATATTCTCGTATCGTGCCTATACTTTATGTAATTGAGCCCTGTGTTTGACGTTATGTTTTTAGCAATAAAAACAGTATATAAGAGTTGATAAAAGTCTATTAAGTGTAACATGCGATTCTTTACTTACCTTACTTACATAGTAAATAAATAACAAAAGTTCTCAAGAGATTATGCTATTATCAATGTCATTTTTTACACTATTTTACTTACGGGAGTACAACGTATTGTATGCAAGTAAAAAGTGTATTATTCTAATCATAAACGTCAATATATTCATATTTCAAACGTCCGTCATTTTATTTTTTAATAATACAAAAATATAGAAAAACATAGTATGTTCCATTTGAAATTTCAAAGTTGGTATCACCTACTCCGGAACCGGAAGTAACAGAACGCTTTTTGATACATCTTATTGCCCATATTGTCTATAGTAAATTTGTTTATTTGAAGATAATCGCTATCTCCCTTAATAACGAAGATAATTGCTGGATCATTATCGCGTGATCATCCTGTATATATCATACCTGCATGAGTCGATTGTGCTAGCCCACTGTATGAGTACGGTTGCGTTTAAGTAGTGTAGTTCTTACAAGTTTTAGTAAAACAACCTCGACAACAACTTAAAGAATTCATCCGTAACATTACATATTTTTTCTCCTGAACGATATAAAGATTGGAAAAATCGTGTCAATCGGAAGCATTTTACTCAATCATAACCATATACGTATAGTATACAGTTTACATCTTAAAATCGATGACTTTGAAAATAAATATATAAAGGACTTATTGCCAAATTTTAATTGTGTCTCGAAATATTTAAAGAGTAAATTTAAAACAATATTTCAAAACTTTCGTGTAATACAATACATACTGGCATCTAACATCTGTTATTATTTTGCTTTCCCAACAGCAAACACATTTTCGGGAAATGGGCATTTGTACGCTATTAATTTTTCATACAATAATTCTGATTTTTGGTTTACATTCAAGGCAGAAATTTAGAAAAATATTGTAACTAACACATGTGTTTGGCAATTAATAATTTCAATCATTATTAAACGCATAACGCATTCGCAACTCGATTATTAATCGGTCTTATTAACTTACTCTACTCTATACTTAAATAACCATTACGATATTGTATTTAATTTTTGTAAATCGTAGTCTAAGTATTTTGTCTTTTTTTTCTTAACGCACGTAATTACCAATGAAATAGAAACACCAATATGTGTATGTGTAATAAAATAACATTTTCTTAATTAAATTTAAAATACAAATCTAAATGATACTACATAACATACTAAGCTATAATTTAAAATAAAATACAAATTAATAAAAGTGTTGCAATTATAATAAAAATATAAATTACATTAAAATTAATTTTCCATATTTCTTCACTTTATGAAAGTATAATGAAATATGTACAAAAAAAGAATGATAATATAAAATGTTTGGAACTTCAATGATTGAATGTTTTGTGGTACATATCGAGGTTTCTTTTTAATTATTATTTTTCCTTTTCGTAGTAGTTCGTAATATTTCCACAAATTAACAATGGGTGGGAAAATTAAAATCAAAAATAAACAACTTCTTTCCGTTTTTTCATATTAATTATTGCTTCCAGCGCTGTAATTAAAATTTTAAGCTAAGTAAAAAATAGTCTAAACGTCAAAAAGGTTTCTGATTTCTTTTGCTGTCTTTTCCCAGTATATTCAATATTTAATTTACCGTCAATATGTGTTAACTGTCAAGTGAAACTAGATTATTTGTTTAGTAAACAAAAATTCCCTTATCATCTTAGATTGGCTGCTATCTAGTCCATGTTTACAGAACCGAAATAAATTTTCCATCCGACGTAAGAAAGATATCAGTTCTTGTAAAACATGAATTTGTACGGATATCGTGTTGAAAATGAAAGTTAATTTAAATTTCCTGTAAATATCTGACATTACTCCTTGTTTAAAAACGGACTATAATAAAGCATTCTTGCTAAAATGCCTACGCATTAATCATGGGCGTAGCCAGTTTTTTTTACAATTTTCTGATGAACATCAAAACAATATTTCTTTTTATTTAATTTTTGAAATACGAGGAGAAGGAGATACAAGGATATAAAATATGCAGCAGAAGTGACTCACCCCAATACAAATCAATTGTAATAAGTGTAAACACGTCATATACAATAAATAATTATTATTATTATTTAATTTGAATGAGACAAATTTTTAAACATTACTTGAAAATTTCAATTGTTTGTATTTCTTGTAAATGGTATTGTTTCATGCACATAATTTGTTAGAAATCAGTCACTCGTATGTCACAGATCTCGTGTGGTATCTATTATCTATTTTTCCTAATAATTTATAGAACTTTTGAAACCGTATGACCTTTGTTTGACAATATTGTGACACAAAGTATGGCGGCGGGTGACGCTATTGTATGGACCTTTGTTTGACAATATTGTGACACAAAGTATGGCGGCGGGTGACGCTATTGTATGTCCATTGATGGTCTTACTGTGGACGGGCGTAGAAGACGCGCGAATCTCGCTTTTAAAATCAGACAACCAAACAAATTGCTTAGGATAATCATACTGATTATTAATTGACTTCAATCGCTTGTAGTTTGCGAACTAATTAATATTTAAACTAACTTTTTTCACTAATACTCATTAATTTACGTATATTTTTGCTTTCCTATCTAAAATACTTAAAATCTAACTATAGTATAGTACCCAATTGCAATAAAATTCATTTTTTTACATAATTATGTTATTTTTCAACATAATCCACAATGTTATACCG